>CAUYON010061324.1:0-15035 GCA_963573935.1 Arctocebus calabarensis
CGAGTAGCTGGGACTACAGGCGCCCACCACAGCGCCCGGCTATTTTTTTGTTTTGCAGTTCGGCCGAGGCCGGGCTTGAACCCGCCACCTTCGGTATATGGGGCCGGCGCCCTACTCGCTGAGCCACAGGAGCCGCCCAGCTTGGCTAATTTTTCTATATTTTTAGTAGAGACAGGGTCTCACTCTTGGTCGGGCTGGTCTTAAACTCCTGAGCTCAAGTGATCCTCCTGTCTCAGCCTCCCAGACAGCTAAGATTATAGGCATCAGCCATCCCACCTGGCCGCTATAAGAAACTTTTAAAAAAGGAGACGATCAAGGCTGCAGTCAGTGGCTCACACCTGAAATCCTAGCATTCTGGGAGGTTGAGGCAGGTGGATTGCCTGAGCTCAGGAGTTTCAGACCAGCCTAAGCAATAGCAAGACCCTATCTCTAAAAATATCTAGGTGGGCTCAGTGCCCATAGCACAGTCGTTATGGCACCAACCACATACACCGAGGCTGGTGGGTTCAAACCCAGCCTGGAACAGCTAAGCAACAATGACAACTGCAAAAAAATATCTGGGCATTGTGGCGGGTGCCTGTAGTACCAGCTACTTGGGAAGCTGAGACGAGAGAATTGTTTAAGCCCAAGAGTTTGAGGTTGCTGTGAGCTGTGTCACCACGGCACTCTACTGAGGGCAACACAGTGAGACTCAAAAAAAAGAATAGCCAGGTGTTCCAATGGGCGCCTATAGTGCCAGTTACTTGGGAGGCTGGGGCAAGAGGATTGCTTGAGCCCAAGAGTCTGAGTTTGCTATGAGCCATGATGCCATGGCACTCTACCAAGGGTGGCAAAGTGGGACTCTTGTCTTAAGAAAAAAAAATTTGGCTTGGCACCTGTAGCTCAACAGCTAGGGTGCCAGCCACATATACTGGAGCTGGCGGGTTTGAATCCAGTCCGGGCTTGCCAAACAACAATGACAACTACAACTAAAAAACATAGCCGGATGTAGTGGTGGGGACCTGTAGTTCCAGCTACTTGGGAAGGTGAGGAAAGAGAATCGCCTAAGCCCAAGAGCAGGAGGTTGCTGTGAGCTGTGCTATGTACTATGGCACTCTACCTAGGGTGACAGCTTGAGACTGTCTCAAAAAAAAAAAAAAAGTTAGCAACTCAGTCAGGTGCAGTGACCTATGCCTGTAATCCTAGCACTTTGGGAGGCCAAGGCGTGTGGACTGCCTGAGCTCAAGAGTTAGAGACCAGCCTGAGCAAGAACAAGACCCCTTCTCTACTGAAAATAGAAACTAACTGGGCATTGTGAAGGGTGCCTACAGTCCCACCTATTTGGTAGGCTGAGGCAAAAGGATTGTTCAAGCCCAAGAGTTTGAAGTTGCTGTGAGCTATGATTCCATGGCACTGTATCCAGGGTGATAGAGTGAGACTTTGTCTCATCAAAAAAATAAATAAATAAATAAAATAAAAGAGATGATCACACAAATAAATGTGAGATTAATATGACAACAACAAAAAAGATTCTAAGAAAAGGTCTATGAGGCTCGGCGCCTGTGGCTCAACGGGCTAAGGCACCAGCCACGTACACCTGAGCTGGTGGATTCGAATCCAGCCCGGGCCCTCCAAACAACAACGATGGCTGCAATCAAAAAATGGCCGGGTGTTGTGGCGGGCACCTGTAGTCCCAGTTACTTGGGAGGCAGAGGCAGGAGACTCGCTTGAGCCCAGGAATTGGAGGTTGCTGTGAGCTGTGATGCCACAGCACTTTATCCAGGGTGACAGCTTGAGGCTATGTCTCAAAAAATAAATTAATTAATTAAATTAAAAAAAAAAAAAGAGAGAGTGAGGAGAAATTCCAATCAGAGAGAGGAGCATGAACAAAGCCCTTGTCAAAGTGAGCAGGAGGTTGTAGAGACGTGGAGAGACAGCCAGATTGGCTGGGGAGGGCTATGTCTACTATATGACATGTTAGGAGTTTTGGTATTTACCTAAGAACACTGGAAAGCTGTGGAAGTGTGTAAGGAAAGACAACATAGTATGATATGGGCAGAATTTTTATTATTTATTTATTTATAATTTTTAAAATTTTGTTTATTCTGTTTATTTTTATTTTCTTCAGACAGGAGTCTTGCTCTGTTGCCTTGGTGGAGTACCACGACCTCAGCCTACCTCACAGCAACCTCAAATGCCTGGACTTACACAATCCTCCTGCCTTAGCCTCCTGAGAAGCTGGAACTACATGCACATGCCATGATCTGACTAATTTTTCTATTTTTTAGAAGAGATAGGGCCTCACTCTTGCTTACGCTGATCTCGAACTCCTGACTTTAAGTGATCCTCATGTCTCAGCCTCCCATGGTGCTAGGATTACAGGTGTGAGCTACCATACCCGGCCTCTTTTTGTTTAAGATCATTCCTGCCAACTGTTCTGTAGAGAATGGATTGGAGATATAGAGTGATTGTGGAAGAGTGTGGGGAGACAGAGGGTACTGCAGCTATCTAGGAGAGTGATGATAGGGAACAGAGTGGTGGTAGGAGAAAGGGAAACAAGTGAACCCATTCAAAATATTATCTACAGATAAAATTGATAGGCTTGGATATTGAGGATGGGAGAGAAGAGGTATCAAGGACTCCCAGGTTTCTGATTTAGGAAGGAGATGGATGGTAGTGCCTCTCAATTAGATAGGTTACAATGGAACAGGACCCAGTTTGGGGGAAGACTGAAAGTTCAGCCTAGTTGATAGTAGAATACTATGCATACGGCTCTGCAGCTCAGTGGGAAGGTTTAGGGGTTATCAGCATGTGGAGGATGATGGAAACTATAGATATACATAAGACTGCCTAGTAAGGGGCAGCACCTGTGGCTCAATGGGTAGGGCGACGGTCCCATATACCGAGGGTGGCAGGTTCAAATCCGGCCCCGGCCTAACTGCAACAAAAAAATAGCCAGGTGTTGTGGTGGACACCTGTGGTCCCAGCTACTTGGGAGGCTGAGGCAAGAGAATTGCCTAAGCTCAAGAGCTGGAGGTTGCTGTGAGCTGTGACGCCACAGCACTCTACCGAGGGCAACAAAATGAGACTCTGTCTCTAAACAAACAAAAAAACAAAAAACAAACAAACAAACAAAAGACTGCCTAGTAAGACAACAACAAAACTGAAGGAATGGCAAAAACTCATAGTTGGATGGGAGAAGTTAAGCAAATGGGAATTGCCAAAGAGAAGGGGTGGAAACCAGCAGTGTGGAATGTCATGGAAGCCAAGGGAATAGAACATTTCAAGAGTGACAAACACTCATAATAAACACTAACATCTATTAAGTCCTAACTATGTGCGAGCACTGTGCTGGGGACTCTGAACATATGACAGAACTTAATTGGCATTACAACCTTTTGAGGTATGAACCATTTCTCCCTTTCATAGATGAGTAAACTATAGCAAAGAGAGGTTAAGAAGCTGGCTAATGGTCAGGTGGCTGGTGAGTGAAGCTGGGATGTGAGCCTAAGCAACATGACTCCAAATTCAGATTCACTTTTCTCTACTCCTACCTCTACTGCCCTTTGGGAGGTCATATAAGATGAAGACAGAAGACAGTCCTCTGGAACATTACAAAGGTAATGTTTTTTCAGGTGAGAGACAGAATGGAAGCTGAGTGAAGCCACTGTTAGGAACGTTCCATGTTATTGTCTGTTTCCAGCTGTCTGAGGGAGCCAGTTAAGATACCAGGCCAGTATGCCATCTCTATATCCCTAACGGTGCCTAATTCCGTGCCTTCAATATGGCAGATGAACCTCCAAATTATGTGTATTTAATAGAAGATGCATAATGCTGCCATGTGCTGTTGCTAACTCTTCACACTGTACCATCCTAATACTTTGAGAGTTTTTTTTTTTGAGACAGAGTCTCATTATGTCGCCCTCAGTAGAGTGCCATGGTGTCATGGCTCACAGCTATCTCAAACTCTGGGGCTTTAGCAATTCTCTTGCCTCACCCTCCCAAGTAGCTGGGACTACAGTGCCTGCCACATGGCCGGCTATTTTTTGTCATTGTTTTAGCTGGCCCGGGCAGGGTTTGAACCCACCAGCCCCGGTGTATGTGGCCGGTGCCCTACTCATTGAGCTACAGGTGCCACCCTCAGAGTCCTTTCTTATCCATTACCTCCTTGATCCTCACAACTCTAAGAGGTGTGGTTTACTTTTTTTCTTGTAGAGACAGTCTCACTTTATTGCCCTCAGTAGAGTGCCATGGCGTCACACAGCTCACAGCAACCTCCAACCCTAGGCTTAGGCGACTCTCTTGCCTCAGCCTCCCGCGTAGCTGGGATTACAGGTGCTTGCCACAGTGCCCAGCTATTTTTCTGTTTTGTTTTTTTTTTTTTGCAGTTCGGCAGGGCTGGCACCCTACTCAATGAGCCACAGGCGCCGGCCTGAGGTGGCTCACTTTTAGCCCATTTTCCAGATAAGAACTGAGCCACACAAGGGCTAAGGAACTTGCTGTGGTTATACAGCTATCCTGGCTCCACTGAGACTCAAACCAGGTTTTCATGTCCAAGTCTACTGTTCTTTCCTAGGACTCCCAGTGGAAAAATGACTATGTTGGGAGCCAGGGGACCAGAGTTCAAATGTCAGCTGTATAACCTTGACAAGTTACTATACTTTCTAGGTCTTCCTGTTTTAGGATAAAATGGGAGTTGCAGGGTTGTTGTAAGGATTCAATCTCATAATCTAAAAGAAGCTCTTAATACAATGTTTAATAAATACCAGTCATCCATTCCTGGTCCCACCCATCTCCATCTCTCTGTCTTGGATCTAGCAGCTATGGGGTTTCTATGGGGGAGGGGGGTCTTAGTTCTCTCTTTCCAAAGAAAAGAGCAGGATTAAGGCACATTGAAGGTCACATGCTGCTACTACCTCTTAGGAGTCCTACTCAGTGTTTGGGCTGGAGTTTATGGTGGGGCAGAACAGGGCCCTGGTGTCTGTCCTTCCTTTCTCTGTCAGGCAGGCCCCAGTCCCTATCTGCCAGCCATCTGTAATGACCTGCCAGCTGGCTGTTTCCTTGGAGATAAAGAGGACAAACAAGGAAACTGTTTGTCTGAGGCCTTCCACACAAGACCACAGCCAGAATCAAAGGCTTGGGCCAATAAATGTGGCAGCAACATCAACAGCAGAACAGCAGATGGCAGGGTTGCTCCACTGATGCCCACATCAGGAGACTGAGAGACAGGAGAAAGTTAACACCATTTTTGTTGACACTTTATATAGAGTTCACGAAACCTTTGAACCAATGCCCTTCAATGTTTTCTGACACTACAGGTGTGTGGTAGGCAGGGTGAGGGTTTGCACTTTCACATTATTTTTTTTTTTTGAGACAGAGTCTCACTATGTCACTCTTGGTATAGTGGTATGGCATCACAGCTCTCAGCAACCTCAAACTCTTGGGGTGAAGCGATTCTCTTGCCTCAGCCTCCCAAGTAACTGGGACAACTCTAAGAGGTGGTTTACTTACAGGTGCCTGCCACAATGCCTGGCTATTTTGTTGTTGTAGTTATCATTGTTGTTTGGCTGGCCCGGGCTGGGTTTGAACCCGCCACCTCCAGTGTTATGTGGCTGATGCCCTAGCCAAGCCAGCACTTTCGTATTATAGAAGAGGACTGGGCCTCAGTGAGGTTAAATGACATGCCCATTTGTGGGAAGGCCAAGAAATTCTTGTAGAAGAATCAGAATGCCTGGGTTCAACTTCCAGTTATTCTAATTACTAGGCTCTGTGACTTTAAGCAAATAACCTCCATTTCCCCATTTTTAAAGTAGATAAGATCAGTATTGCATTTATTGGGCTGCTGTACAGATTAAATGGAATAAGGTATGTAAAATGCTTAGGATAGTGTCTGGCATGGAGCACTCAATAAAGTTACCTAAAACTGCAATTATGATTCTACCACACTTGCTTAGATGGGAGTAAGAATGAGAAAATGAAAGCAGCTTTCGGCATCACAGAAAGTACTTTGTCAGCCAACGCATTACAACACAGTCTCTGGTTGCTACGTGTGTTATTGCTTCACTGGCCTTCTTGGAAGTCACAAATTTAGTGGAAATAATCCGTTGCCTGATGAAATGACCAGTCTTCTATCTGCACTAGCCTTTTTTTCTAGAGCATAGGCATTAGTAATTACTTCTCAAAAGAGAAAGCTAAAATAGACTGTGTTCGTGATCTTGATAATTAAGGCTCTGAGCATTCTCAAGAGCCTTAAGAGTGAGGGATTTTTCCCTGTGATAAAGGTGTTAGAAAAAAAGCTAGCAACAGAGACCTAGGTTGGGGGCCATAAAGAGTAATAGGTGCAGCTTTTAACTCCTCCTAGCCCCAATTACCTCCTAACAAGGGTGAAGGGACAATCATCAGAAAAGCTGTTGAGGTCTTTTGGCTTCCTAAGAGGTCAGGTCACCATGCATTGCTCCACACTTTAACTCATGCTACAAATAATACTGCTCTCCTGGCCTCCTTGGAGAGGAAGCCAGTTCCAGAGAGCTTCAGAGAAAACAGCCCCTGTTCTAGGATCAATGGCACTCACTGTTCAAGGAAACGGAGGTGCTCAGAATTTAAAAAGGCCTGTTGGGAACATTGGAGAGAAGAGAAGCGGGGCTGATCAGCCAAGTGTCCAGGAGATCAGAAAGATCCTGGCCAAGCACCTAACTACACCAGTACAATTACAGACTGGGCTATTTCCAGGAAATGTGTCAGGGGGTCTCCACTGCACAGTCCCAGGTTCCAGGTTTAAGTGGCTTCCTACTGTTCTGGGCACCTGAGAATCTGTCAGAAGGTTATTCGAGGCAGGATTACAGATGTGGCTGTAGACAGGAAGATGGGATAGTATAAGGAAAAGGTCAGGGAGGGCGCAAGGAGTTTGGACTAGACTCCAGCAATTTCTCCTCCATTCACTATTCAGACCTACCCTGTGATTAGGACAAAGGTGTCAAGGAAAGGAGAGAAGAAAAGACCAGCTGGGTAAGAGCAAAAGTGGAAGGGGACCCTGAAAAATGACTTTCTCTGAGTAGTACAGAGGGACAGTCCTGCTCCAGGAGGTCTCTACCCATGCACTCTAAATTAACCAGAGAATCACTGGAAAGGTGAAGTGGAAGGGATCTCAAAAGACATTCAGGCTGATACCCCATGCTCCTCATAATCCAAGGTATTGCTTGGGGTCAGACAAATAGTCTTCCCAGCCCCAAAAATCTTCCTCCAATTTAGGGAAAAGTCAAACTGGATCCAAAAAAACAGCTACTCTCCCCGTGGCAAATTGGCAGGCTCCATCTGAGGGCGCCATGGTATCCAGTTTGAATTTATCATAGGAAAGTTTAGGAGTCAGACGACATGCTCTTTCAGTAGAGTGGGATTAGAGAGTTTCTGTCCTTATGAAGCATCTGAGATCAAACCCAGATGCTCTTTGGCTCCACATGACCAATGGACATGTAGTAAGAGAAATAAATGTATATATGGAGGTGTATACAGGCACAAATTCACTACTGAAGAGTTTTCCTGGTATAAGGAGCTATGCTAATCACTTCATATAGGGTATTGTGTTTAATCCCCCCTAATCACCATGTGGGATGAGTAACAGCTTTATCTTCATTTTACAGATGGGGTGCCTGAAGCTTAGAGAAGTCACTTAAGCCCAGTTAATAAACTGCAAAGACAAGATTTAAAATCACAGTGCTGGGCGGTACCCGTGATTCAGTGAGTAGGGTGCCAGCCCCATATACCAAGGGTGGCAGGTTTGAACCCTGCCCCGGCCAAACTGCAACAAAAAAAATAGCCGGGCGTTGTGGTGGGCACCTGTAGTCCCAGCCACTCAGGAGGCTGAGGCAAGAGAATCACCTAAGCCCAAGATTTGGAGGTTGCTGTGAGCTGTAATGCCACGGCACCACACCGAGAGCAACAAAGTAAGACTCTGTCTCTAAAAAAAATAAAAAATAAATTAAATAAATAAAACCACAGTGCTATTCTAAGACTTGTATTCTTATCCACTAGGCTAATGTGCCTTAATTCTCCCTTACATATATGTATTTGTGTTAGTTCTCTCTGTCTCTCTCTCTCTCTCACACACACACACACACATACACACACGCCAGCATGTCACCAGCCTTACAAATGACCCAAGATCTCAACTAAAATTGGGCTGGCTCTTGTCACTTTTGTCTAAGTGACCTTAAACAAGTCCTTTTGGTTTCAAGCCTCTCATCTGTGATGTGAAGGGGTTATACCATACAGTAGTAGATGGTTCTTTCTAGTTCTGAAGTTCTTTAGCTATAGGAGAAGGCAGGAATTCCAAAGATTAGCTTGCTATACTCTGTCTCACTCATTTTGATAGAAAATCTTCATACAAATAAGAAAACAGCAGCAAAAGACATGACTATATGGGTTAGATGCCAGGGCAAAATGTGGTGTGTGAAATCACTGGCTTCTGATGCTGTTTATTAGTCTAAGCTATAAAATGAAAGGGCTATGAGACCCTTTATACCTCTGACACTCTCTGCTTCTGTCACACTAAATTGGAAAAGAAAAGGCAGAATCAACTTTTTTGGAAGTAAAGGGAGGAGAAACCAAGGCATAAGATCCACAGGGAGGATTTGAGAGCTATAAATTATAGCTGAAAGGGCAGGAAAATATTGGTTTCTCTCCAACTCTTACAGAGGCCAGATATCTCCGAGCCAAACCCCCACATAGTTCCCAGTAGGGAGGCAAGTGTTTAAAGGCCAACTAAATTATTTGATATCAGCCAGGAGATATTTTACAACAGAGCTGTGTGTGGGAGCTGAAATCTACAGCACATGGTGCCTTTCTATAGTCTGTCTTATTTTCAAGACTGAAGTATAGCCTGACCACTTCCCTTCTCTGGGGCCAAATAGGCCCACCTAGCCTATGAAGCTGACCCGATGTGGAATGCCTATGAGCCAAGCACCCACCCTTTTATGTTCTGGAGGCTAAAAGGACAAGCTCCTCCTACCCTTGAGGATTCCAAGCTGATTGGGAGAAGGAATAACCCATTCAGTATGTACCTGTCATTACTGGGTACTTAGCATATATTATTTCATTCAATCTCAACAAGAAGATTATTAATATCTCTGTTTCACAAATGAGGAAAGTGAACCTCAGACAGCAGAAAATATAAGACTTTAAAGTCTGTATAATTTTTAAGAAACTGAGCAGCAAAAATAATCTAAGAGCTATAATAAAGTTAATATCAAAAAGTAAGAACCTAGGCTCGGCACCTGTGGCTCAGCGGGCTAAGGCACCAGCTATGTACACCTGAGCTGGCGGGTTTGAATCCAGCCCGGACCCACCAAACAACAATGATGGCTGCAACCAAAAAAATGGCCAGGCGTTGTGACGGGCGCCTGCAGTCCCAGCTACTTGGGAGGCAGAGGCAAGAGACTCGCTTGAGCCCAGGAATTGGAGGTTGTTGTGAGCTGTAATGCCACAGCACTCTATCCAGGGTGACAGCTTGAGGCTCTGTCTCAAAAAAAAAAAAAATGAAAATAAAAATAAAAAGTAAGAACCTAGAGGAGTATCCTATAGTGAAGAGCCAGCTCTGCCAACCACATTAGAAACAATACTTGAGCTCACACTGCAGGAGGAACAATCTATATCACCTAATAGATGTCCCAATATCACAAATCAGAGTATCTCTGACCTTCTCATCAAGAGAGCTGGGGTGCTTGGAAGATAATCCCTACCCCTATGCCCTAAATACAGCTGAAGCATTTTGCAGTGGTTTGCCATAAGGGTATTCATTCAGATAATATTGTCCAACTAGAAATTACAATCTTTTTTTTTTTTTAGAGACAGAGTCTCACTTTGTCACCCTTGGTAGAGTGCTATGGCTTCACAGTTCACAGCAACCTCCACCTTCTGGGCTTAGGCGATTCTCTTGTCTCAGCCTCCAGAGTAACTGGGACTACAGGCAACCGCAACAACACCCAGCCATTTTTTTGCTGCAGTTCTGCTGAGGCCAGGTTTGAACCCCCCAACCTGGTACATGAACAACCCCCCCATGAACCTCGGTACATGGGGCTGGCGCCTTACTCACTGAGCCACAGGCGCCACCCAGAAATTACAATCTTTAAAACACTTTTTAAACCTTAAAAATATTGAAAACTAAAAACAAACAACAACAAAAAACCCAACAATCCTTGGGGCATCTGTACAACCAGCAGTACAGCCATTTGAAAGTCACTCTTTCTAGGTTTTGGTTTCCTCATCCATAAAATGATTGTGCTGGAAGAAACCTTGGCTCCAGCTATCCCCCAACCCTGCATCCAGCTGCATTTAGCTCATTTGTGGCTCTTCCAATTGAACCTGGCTTCAGGAGGGCCACACTTGGGGTTTGGTCATGAGCTCTTCCTTGGCACATTCCTCTTCTCACCCTTGCACTGAGATTCAAATTTGTTTCTGTGTTTTCCAGAAAATAAAATAGTACCTGCAAGTACAATGGTAAAGACAGGAGGATGGAGCCACTTACCGGAAGCAAGAGCTGTGCCAGGCTTCACTGACAGTCCTATATAACCTCTGACTTGGAGCAACATGGTTCCCACAGCCCCGACACCTCCAAGCATCTTCACCTGCACGCAAAACAAAGAGGTTCAGAAGGCCAAAGAAGCAGGAGGCAAAGGAACAGGATTCCTACCACATAGAATGAGTCCGAGTTAACAGAATCTCATAGAAATGGGTCAGGACAATGCTCTACTGCATGCACAGTCTCAGCTAGGAGATCTCTGACGCGCACTTAAACAACCTCTGCTTATGTCTCTAACGTTAGGGAATTCATGACCTCAAAAGGAGTCTCCTTTCCATTTTTTTTTTTTTGGAGACAGAGCTTCAAGCTGTTGCCATGGGCACAGTGCTGTGGCATCACAGCTCACAGCCACCTCCAACTCCTGGGCTCAAGCAAGTCTCCTGCCTCCACCTCCCAAGTAGCTGGGACCACCAGCGCCCGAGACAACGCCCGGCTATTTTTTGGTTGCAGTCGTCATTGCTGTTTGGCTAGCTGCTGGCGCCACAGGTGCCGAGCCTCCTTTCCATTTTAAAAAACGGTTCTGATTGGGCCTTTTTCTACTATAACAAAATCCGCCTTTTCAGGCATTGCTTATAGCTCTGAATAGAAGAAATGAACAGGTCTCCCTTTTTCCAGTGTCAGCTCTTTCTATGACTATTCCCATCCAGCACTCAGAAACTTCTTTCTGGGTTAAACATGTTGTTGTCTTTTCTTATGCCTCAAAGGCCTGGGGCTTTTTTTGTTTTTTTTTTGAGACAGTCTCACTTTTTTTTTTTTTTTTTTGCATTTTTTTGGCTGGGGCTGGGTTTGAACCTGTCATCTCCAGCATGTGGGGCCAGTGCTCTACTCCTTTGAGCCACAGGTGCCACCCGAGACAGAGTCTCACTTTATCGCCCTCAGTAGAGTGCCATGGCATCACACAGCTCACAGCAACCTCCAACTCCTGGGCCCAGGAGATTCCCTTGCCTCAGCCTCCCAAGTAGCTGGGACTATAGGCGCCCACCATAATACCCAGCTATTTTTTTGTTGTAGTTTGGCCAGGGCCAGGTTTGAACCCGCCACCCTCGATATATAGGGCTGAAGCCCTACCCACTGAGCCACAGGCGCCGCCCATAGGCCCTGTTTTATTCAAATTTTCCATCACCTAGTCCAGAAGCCTATTCATTCAATCAATGTCATTGGTCCTCTTGATATAAAGCTCTACAACCGATAACATTATCTCTGCTCATACCTTATAATCCCAGTGATTTGGGAAACTGAGGTGGGAGGACTGCTTGAACCCAGGAGTTTAAGGTTACGGTAAGTTATGACTAGGCCATTGTACTGCAGTTTGCAGAACAGAGCAAGACCCTGTCTCTATGAAAAATAAAAAGTAGGCTCGGCGCCTGTGGCTCAGCGGGCTAAGGCGCCAGCCACGTACACCTCAGCTGGCAGGTTCCAATCCAGCCCAGGCCCGCCAAACAACAACGATGGCTACAACCAAAAAATGGCCAGGCATTGTGGCGGGCGCCTAGTCCCAGCTACTTGGGAGGCAGAGGCAAGAGACTCGCTTGAGCCCAGGAATTAGAGGTTGCTATGAGCTGTGATGGCACAGCACTCTACCCAGGGTGACAGCTTGAGGCTCTGTCTCAAAAAAAAAAAAAAGTAAACAAATCCACTAGAAAAGAAACACTCTTATATATTCCATATGGTAATTTGTCACTTGGATGTTATTTCAGAGGTAAAAGAAAGTACTCTTTCAGTTCAGAGAAACAAAAGTTAATAGGTATAAAAGAGAAAGCACAAACATTTAATAATGTTTCCTGTATGCTAAGAACTATGCTAGATGCTTCCATAGACCCACTATCGCTTTAATTCTCCAAGCAATCCTGTGACATACGTATTATTTCACTCATTTAACAAATGAGAAAACTGAAACTCAGGGCTAGAAACAGGGGTGACTGGCCACATGGCAGATTTTTTTTTTTTTAATAGAGACAGAGTCTCACTTTATCGCCCTCAGTAGAGTGCTGCGCAGTCACAGCTCACAGCAACCTCCAGCTCTTGGGCTTAGGCGATTCTCTTGCCTCAGCCTCCCAAGTAGCTGGGACTACAGGCGCCTGCCACAATGCCTGGCTATTTTTTGGTGCAGTTTGGCTGGGTTTGAACCCGCCACCCTCTGCATATGGGGTCGGCACCCTACTCACTGAGCACAGGCGCTGCCCGCCACATGGCAGATTTAGCACTCAAACTCAGATCTGCCTCATTCTAAAAGTTTCTGCACTTTAGAAACTCCATGTTAACACCTATTTACTGCAACGAAGGGAGCCAGGAAAGTCTGCAGAGCAAACTGACACTAGAGATGACTTAAAAGATGTTAAAGGTTATGCAGGCTTAGAGATCAAGAGTCAGTATAAACGGCGGCACCTATGGCAGTGTGTAGGACGCCGGCGCCATATACTAAGGGTGGTGGGTTCAAACCCAGCCCTGGCCAAAATGCAACAAAAAAATAGCTGGGCATTGTGGTGGGCACCTGTAGTCCCAGCTACTCGGGAGGCTGAGGCAAGAGAATTCCCTAAGCTCAGGAGCTGGAGGTTGCTGTGAGCTGTGTGACGCCACGGCACTATAGAGGGCGATAAAGTGAGACTCTGTCACTCTGTCACCGAAAAACAAACAAAAAAAAGAGTTAGTACATATTCCTCCAAAAGAGAAGTTTTTTTGAACAAAATACAATATTCCTGCTATAGCTTGGATGCCGAATTCTTAAAATAAAGAGGGCAGCTGAGATCAAGCTGTGGTACCGACTCAGCTCTAGAAAGCAGGACAAGGTTGTTACAAAACTCTCTTGTGTGCCCTGTGTATGCAGCTTTGTTTTCTCTCGACTGCCATAGGCACAGTGACAGTCACCGAACCCTGTTTCACAAGCACAGGGGCCATGAATAGACAAAGCATAGCTCCCGGCACTTCAGGACTGCTCAGCACCAATCTGGGGCAGCTAGTGTACCCTAATAGTCCTTGTATCCCAGGGGAGAATTAGCTGACAGAAAGATTTAAAACACCACCTTAACCCACCCGCTCCTCTAGTTTCTCAGTGATAGGACAGGAATATGCCTATCACCCATTGTTCCTGGATCTAAAACTCTCAAGAGGGAGCTTTTGGTTTTTGGGGTTGCAGAGGTCAGACAGTATACCATCATTCTCATTTAACAGATGAGATCACTAAAACTTGGGGCCAGGAGGAGAGGGCAGCTGGTCACGTGGCAGTCTAGCATTTAAACGTAGGTCTTCTGCCTCATTCTAAACTCCAAAGTATAAATTCATTCAAACCAGGCCCAGGTCAGGTTACTAACCCTGGACCACACGATGAATTAGTTAGGGTTTAATGGACACCGACATCCGAATGAATCTTCCAAGTTCTGGAATATCTGTTTGAAATATTTTTAGAACTCATGGGAGGGCTTTCAGGGTCAACTTATGAGCTGCCAGGCTCCACTCCTATCTAAGTCTCCTTATTTTAGAGCCGCACCTTATTTGTTTTCACTTTTTAACCCAAAGGGAATAGCTCTAACCTGACCACCCACTTATTCAACAATTGAACATTCTGGCTCTGAATGACTTCTGGTTATTTCCAGAATTCAAAGAGAATCAGGATTTCCCCCATAAAGATATTTGAGATAACCTGTTTTTGCCACATTCCTCCGAAACTGCGCTGCTTTCTCTAGTTTTGAGAAATGCAAAGCCGTTCGATCAATCCTTATTTTAGCACCTGCTCTATGTTAAGCATGAAGGACCCAAAACCAAGACACACTACTTCCTCTACTTGGTCCAACCTTCCAAGTGTCTCTCTCGTCCTTTCTTGTCCTTCACCTTAGCCCTAGTTCAAGCCACTGACTTCTTCTTTCTACTGCACAATCTTAGCTGGCTCACCCAGACTCTAAGCTATCTCTGCTTCAGGCCAGATTCCCCAGTGTCTACACGACAAAGGCTGGACTATTCAGCATGGCACTCCTGTTCTGAATTCCATCCTCTTGGAAGATGTGTACTTTCAGTTATCTCTATGTGCCCCCTCTTCTGCATTGGCTCCTTCTCCTTACTATTTAAAAAAGTTCAAGTCATTCTCATAAAAAAAAAAAAATCTCTGGACCACATTTTCTCCTCTAGCTACTACCCTTGCTTCTCTCCTTCAGAGCCACAAGTATAAAAAGGTGTCTATTGGGAGGCCAAGGCAGGTGGACTGCCTGAGTTCACAGGTCTGAGACCAGCCTGAGCAAGAGCCAGACCCAATAGCTGGGCACTGTGGCAAGCACCTATAGTCCCAGTTACTGAGGAAGCTAAGGAAAAGAATCGCTTGAGCCCAAGAGTTTGAGGTTGCTGTGAGCTAAAGGAGACAGGTGAGATTCTGTTTCAAAAAAAAAAAAAAAGTTGGCTCAGAACCTATAGCTCAGCGGCTAGGACACCAGCCACATACACTGGACCTGGCGGATTTGAATCTAGCCCAGGCCTGCCAAACAATAATGACAACTAC
>CAUYON010061327.1:0-29740 GCA_963573935.1 Arctocebus calabarensis
GCCCAGGTTTTACGGGACTCAGGATGGAGCCCTGCGAGCAAAGTGGCCTGTGCTTACAGGAAAGGAACACGGAGCTTGGGCTCCATTTCTTTTGCAGGAAGTGGAAACAAGCCTGCCTGAGGTCTGAGGGGAGATAGTACCTCTCTCTTAGCTACAAATACAACTCTGAGAAACAGTCTGGTGAAGAGCGGACAGGCCCTGTGTCCTCAGCTGGCACGCCCAGCAAGGGTGTACCAGGACGCGCAGGGCTAGGGAAGACCGACCCCCCAACAAGGACCACTGGAACTAAGTGGAGAAACACAGTTAAGTGGGCATGTGTTATAACGGCCCTTCAGCTTTCCTTTTCCTGCCAAAGACTGATTCGACTCACCGTATTGGATAAAATGCTCTGTAAACACTGCGGCACTTCCCAGACACTTTACCCACTCCTGTAACCCTTCATTCCACAGATCGGTGGTGAGAGCACGGCCATAAACAGGGGTCACATTCCCAAGACATGGCACGGCCCCAGTTCAGAACACAGGCTGCCTGTGAACACACCACCTGGTCATACTGGCTGCTAAGTTCTACTGACACTGAGCTCAGTCTTAACTCAAGATACAGGAAGTTGAACACCAAGAATTTGGGGGGGTCTATAAAAATATGTAACATTTTCCTGAGGATGAGGTAGATGTGTGAAAACAGATTAGTGGTCAAGCACCTGTCTATTCGACTTCATTTCCTTACAAGTCAGTCCAGAAAATAACTTGATGGTTCAAAAAAAAATCCTGTTATTATTTTGCCCATTTTTAAACAAACCTGTGTGCATAGAAATTGGCTTGTTTGGAAGGCCAGGTGAGGTATGGCTTTAGCTGGAAGAAATTTTCTAGGAAGCAGCTATTGGAGGAAGGTCAAAGAACCCTTCAATTAAATAAAAGATAAAATAATTTGGGGAGATGTTTTTATGGTCTTGAGGAAATGTTATGAGTGAGTAATGCTCTGGGGACGACTAAGTGGCACTTAAGATGCTTCTTTTACATATTGTCAGCGGAGCCTGTCTGGCCAGACTCTCCAGGAGGTGAGACGTAATTGGCAGTAAAAAGTTTCCCACAGAAGTGATGTTATTTTCACTCTCATTTGGAAGAAATGCTAAGGCTTGTGTGTGGCTCAGAGCCTCTCAATCAGCCACTTGCAAACCCAGAATCATCTCTAGGGGAAAGCTCCTGCTTCTTTTCCCTCATCTTCCCAAGGAAAATAATTTCTTCCTCCTTGAGACTCAGACCCAGATACTGTCTGGTGGTTGAAGTTACAGTGCAGAGAGAAGCCAGTTGAGACTCACTAGGTACCAGCCAAGGAGGAATGAGGTCCTGACAGCAATCACATTCCCGGACAATTGTCCTGTGCCTCTGTGATCAAATCCCTAACAACTGTCCTGTGCCGCTGTAATCAAATCCCCCGACAACTGTCCTGCCTCTGCCTTAGGACCTGGAACCGCTGAGTCAGCAGACAGGACCAAGACCCCCAAGCAGAGTCCATCTCAGATTCATTACACCATTGCTGGCATGCACCACCAGACCCCACGGGCTGGCATAGAGTTCTTGTTCTGTGGATTAAACAAACAAAACAGCAGCCAGCACTCTGGCACACGCCTGTTGTCCCAGGTACTTGGGGAGATGTGGTGGGAAGGCTCCTTGAGCCCAGGAGTTGGAGGCTGCACGGAGCTATGATGGCCCCACTGCACTCAAGCCTGGGTGACAGAGTGAGACTTTGTCACTTAAAAGTTAAAAAAAAAAAAAAGCAAAAACCAAATCCTACTTCATGAACGCTTCAGAATTTTATAACCAGAAAAGTTGGAAGGGAACTGTTTTAATGTCAGTATAGGTTTTGCTTTACTGTGTAGAAATGCTTTTATTTTAAAAGACCTGTTGGGGCCTGGGGTGGGAGGAGACTGCAGTCCTTGCCGGTATTTACAGGTTCTAAAGATCGTAGCCACACCTGGCCCTCCGCAGGGCACGCTGGTGTGTCAGCTTCCCGGAGTGCGGCCGCAGGAGCCCTCTCTGTCTCTGTCTTCACGTGGCCTTCGCATCTGTGTCCATATTTTCTCATCTTCCTCTTGCAAGGGACATTGGGTTTAGGGCCTACCCAGTTCATCCAGGGTGATCTCATCTGAAGATCCTTAATTCTATCTGCAAAAATTATTTTTCCAAATAAGGTCTCATTCCTAGGTTCTTCAGGTTAGGACACAAATATGTCTCCTGACCTGCCACCATTCAACCCATCGCAGGCGTGGAAAGAAAAAATAATTGTAAAGTCTCTTAAAGGTAGGTTCTGTTAAAAAAAAAAAACCAAAACTCCACAGAGCAGAGGTTTTGTATTTTCTGTTTTGTTTTCTCTGCTGCACCCGAGTGCCTGCTGTGCCCTGGGCACTCAGTAAACATTTCCAAGTGAAGGAGGTGGCGGAGGAGGGCGAGCAGGCCCTGGATTCTCTGAAGTGCTGCCCACTGCTTCTGAGTGGGGGGCAGGCTGGAACCTCAGCTCCCAGAGCACAGACAAGGGGGAGCGAACAGGAAGACCTGAGTAGATGCAGAACTTGACTTGTCTGTGAAGCTTGTCCCTCTGGGATAAAGCCAGAAGTCCAACTTGCAATGCCCAAAGAAGTGTGGCAAGAATCAAGATTGTAAGCCCCTTCCAGGTAATCTGGAGTACGATTCTCTTGAGTGAGATGCCAAGGTACGTGAGGTATGGTCTCGGGTTCTATTTTGTAGAACCCCTCTAGTGGTGGTACCCTTCAGAGCAGGGCTACCATGAACCAGGGAGCACCAGGGCCCCATCATGGCGACAGCAGCCCAAGGCCAGGATGCAATGTTCACACAGAACAGCGATAAGGCTAGACTTTAAAAAATACTTGGAATCAACATTTTTGCATACTGGGGAAATACCATAGGGGTTAATAAAGTCTGTGCTTAATGGGCATGCATGCCCCCAAATCACCGCGCATACCCCACCAGGGCAGAGGACACATCATTACATGGCCTGCCCCGCTTTGGACCATAGCTTAGGAAATGAGGGGGCTGCACCCTCAGGAGAAGGTCCCCATGTCAGCAGCTGGGCTGGACAAGACAGAACTGACACTTGGGGCAGATGGAGGGAAGCACCTGCCAGTCAGAACATGCGGGAAGATGCAAGACAGATGAAACTTGTTTGATGGATGGCTGATGACTTGTGGCCAAAGCTACAAAGTCCTGCCGGGCTCCAGACACAACTAAAAAGGTGGGTAACATTTACATATACTACGTATACTTTATCTCATTCAGTTTCACGGCAACATTTAAGGGTCCCTTCAAAGAACAAGAAACTAAAGCTTAGCTGGGTTAGGTAACCTGGCTTAGGTTTAACCAGCAGAGCAGGTAAAATCCCAATTAAAAACTGACTTCAAATAATATGCCCTTTCCATTGGACATGAGTCGAGACCTGTATTTCCCCTTCAAAAAGTGAGCGGCCCCAGAAGTGATTAGCTCAACACTGAATACTTGGTGTCCTGAAGAAAGGAGCCTCTAAGGATGGGAACTGCCAAGAGATTAGGGCAGTGATCTCAGCACAAGAAGACAAACCTGAGCTCAAACAATGACAGGAGCAACATTAAAGGTTTCCTTAGCTCACGTCCACACTGTACCTGTCCTGGAAGTCTGCATGATATGTTTCATCATAGGGATTTTAACTGTCACCAAAAAAAGAAAGAAGGAAAGAAATGTACTTTAATAATCTAGGAGGTGAGATAAAAGAAATAGAGGATGTATTTAAAAATGACCCAAGACATTGAAGCTTCATTCTTGTTTTGAAAAAAAGAGAAAAAAACAATCACTTTTTTCCCCCATGGATAGACATAGGAATATTTTGAAATATAAAAGAATTCAACATTTTTAACTTCAAATTTTATGAAGGTCATTTATTAAATGATTCACCTGCTACCCAAAATGGTTCAATGATTTGCGAATGACACAGATAGTAAAGTTTTCAAATGAAAAGTGCTATAGCAATTGAAAGTGTTTACCATGTTTTAATTTATTGCAAAAAAGCATAGTGGAATGCTTTGTAATTCAGAAATGTGGACTGTCATTTAAAAGTGCAAAGCTGTTTTTAGAACTTCATTTTTATGTTAATTTGTAGAGACAGTTGGCTAGAGAGGACAGCTAGTGAGCAGCTTATAATTCATTTGACTCCCGATTCTTAAGCATAAAAATACAAAACCAGCAGGTATTTGGAAATATGAATATTAGCCGCCATCTCCATGACTCCAGGTGGGGCCTTCACTAGTGAAGGATAAATACGGACCTGACCCCGAGGGGCAAAGCCCAGCAAGGAGAGAGAAAATGCTGGTGGAGTCCCATGTTTTAGAGTCTGACTGTCCTGAGTTGGAATCCTCAGTCTTCTCTGAATCTTAATATACCCTCCTGTGTACATTGAAACAATTATTCCTGTCTCAGAGGGTTACTATAAGAATTAAATGTCTTAACATGCAAAGTGCTTAGCAAATGTAAATGCAAAGTGCTTAGCCAAGCGCTGGGCTCATTTTAAGAAATTAATAATGGGAACTGTTACGGTTAGCAAGATTTTTTTTCTCCCTTTATCCCCTTGCTGCCCTTGGAGGTGCAGGATATTGGTGGAGGCTGGTGGTCACATTCTTACTGGGAGATCTGTTTCCTGAAGCAAGCCACACAAACTCACTCCACCCCGAGCACCCGCAACCTCCTTTGTGCATGTGTCCCATGGACTGTGAGACCATGTGGGACAGCTGGACGTAAGTGGAGGTGTGTTGAGATTGCACCGTGCAGGTGTTGCAGGAAGATGAGGCCCAACGAAGAGAAAGAGCACCCAATCACCACGAAGGGCTTGATTCACCAGCTGGGAGCTTACTGCATAGAATTCCAAACAGCCGCGCTCCCCGTCTGGCTTGATCTTTCCTTTTTATCAACAGTCAAAAAGTTCCACCCCACAGGTACCTTTCCCATTGGCCAGTTTGAAGCAAACGGGAGATGCTATTCCAGCCCCAATAGCACTACAGGATTTCACAGAACTTGGAAATTTCCAAGTTCCAGGAAGTTAAGTTTACGGATTCCTAAGGGCTGAGTCACCATGGAGAGGGCCCTGCAGGTGTATCCTTGTGGTCTCCTTAAGAAGACCTGTTCTCCCAGACCTCACCGTTCTCGGGTATCCTCTCTCACAGCCATCAGAGGGAAGGGCCCTGAGGATGGAGAGCCCAACGGGGAACCCCACAAGTGACGCCCTTCTGAGGACTACAGTGTGGGGGTGGGGAGAGGAGTTTCACAGTGGAAACTTTGTCTTCAGATCTCAAGTAAAGAGTGCAGATTGCAGAGTTGTCCAGAGTTGGGGGTCTGTGCAGCCTGAGGCACAGAGTTGGGGTGTTTTGTGAAACGCAGAACCTTCCCTCAACCTGGTTCATCATCCATCCTTAGAAACCCCTGCGGGGTGACGCCTGACTCCAGGTCGGAGCCCACCAGGAGTCCACACTGCATCTGTCCTGTCCTTGTCTGTCTGGCTGCAGCACCCACGGCGGCTGATCCGTGGCTGAAGACCGACACTGCCCGGGTCAGGTGGTCAGGCTGGGACCGGCTGATTACCACGCTGACAGCACGCATGCTTGATGCAATGTGGGCAAAAGAATGGCACTTTGCCTCGGGGCCTCCCTCCCCCAAACACACCACCCCCATCTAGTCAGGAGAGACACACCAGGAAAATCCCAAGTGAGGAACTTTCTACAGAATATCTGACCAGCACTCAAGTCTGTCCAGGTCATCCAAAAAAGGGCCAATCTGAGAAGCTAGTCTAGCCGAGAGGAGTCTAAGAAATGGTGACTGCTCGGGTCCGAATGTCTGTGCTCCTCTACCCCCAAACTCAAGTTTGAAGTCCTTACACCCAATGTCACGGCCTTAGGAGGTTATGCCGTGAGCACAGCCCCTGTGAATGGCATCTGTGCCTGTGTGAAGGGGCCACAGGGCCGCCTCCACCCTCCCCACAGGAGGTGCAGTCTGTGGAGAACGAGTCCTCACCAAGCCCTGGATCCACCGGGGTGTGGACCTTGAACTGTCCACCCTCACAACCATGAGAAACACACTTCTGTTTATAAGCCACCCAGCGGGTGGGATTCCGCTGCAGCTGTCAGAACAGATAGGGACCGTGGCTGAAGGCAGCACTGGTGTGGCCCTGGCCTGAGCTGAGCACTTAGTGCACCAATATTTCTAAACTTTGGTGTTAATCAGGGTTGAGGGAAGCTTCTGTGTTTCCCAAAATACCTTGTCCCTCAGACGATGCAGACCCCACTCTGCTTGAGATCTGGAGGCGAAATTCATGCCTTGGCAGCTCCTTCACGACCACACCTGCCCTCAGTCTGGCAGAGAATTTACCGCACCTGCCAATTCTTCACCTCAATGACAAAGTTTGTTATTATTATTATTGTGTTTTTTTTTTTGCAGAGACAGAGTCTCCCTTTATCGCCCTCGGTAGAGTGCCGTGGCGTCACAGCTCACAGTAACCTCCAACTCCTGGGCTTAGGTGATTCTCCTGCCTCAGCCTCCCCAGTAGCTGGGACTACAGGTGCCTATCACAACGCCCGGCTACTTTTTTGTTGCAGTTTGGCCAGGGCCGGGTTCAAACTCGCCACCCTCGGTATATGGGGTCGGTGCCCTACTCACTAAGCCACAGGCGTCACCCAAAGTTTGCTATTGTTAATTCGTTTCTTTTTTTAAAGTTGATTTTTGCAGGGAGAGACAAAAAGATCTTTATTTTAACATTATTAACCTGAAAATCTAATGCCACTTAAATTTCAAGGAAAAGAATTAAAAAGAAAAGTTAACTGTGCTGTTCCATACATCCCCCTCCCTTTCCACTATCTTGTATTATTGGTACTTTTACATTTTAATACAAAGTAGGTTGCACTGGTGGTTTTTGTGGCACCTTTCTGAAGTTTAAGGCAATCAGACAATAATGGCCTATATAAATTTTAGTATAACAGCACAGCATAGCTGCCAAAATGAAAAATAAAATCAATTTATGTTCCCCGTAAGATTTTATCAAGCTTCTGGCTAGTAGCAAGGAATTCTAACCCAGACTGACATGTGAGCTCCCTGTAATTCCACTAGACTTTGCAGTAACATCCCCCATAGCTAAGTGTTTGCATTGTCTCAAATAGAACTTTTCTATTAAGTTATTCATACCTATTATATATGAGATAGTGAGCCTTAATAACAGTTGCATTTGGCTTTTCCATTTTGTTGAAAATAGCACGTAGGATTTGATGTTATCAAATCTTCCCCCAGATTCCTTTTGTTTTACCATTTCTTTCCCCATGTCTCCACTTGGCATGTATTAAACAAGAGTGCTCAAAAATAATAATGTTCTATAAACACACTGGCGTAAGTTAGAAATTTCCATTTGCAGCTTTCACCTGCCAAAGATGATTTAGAACACAAAGACAGTAATCAAGAACCTTTTTTAAAGTTGATTTTTGAGTTGATTTAAAAAAAGAAAAAGGTATACAGACATGAGGCTCAAATATTTCAACCTTCTCTGAAAGAAAGATTTAACTGGAAAGATATGAGATTTACCTATTCCCAAACCTCCTAGCCCCTTAAACAAGTAAAGACAGCTCTCTGCCAGCCTTGCTCACAGCATCTGGGCAGCTGCACTGCGCCCAGGGCTCAGAGGAGGGGACCTTCTCTGCAGACTGCACAGGCCGCGTGTTCTCCTTTGGGAAGAGTCGGACTGTCGCCCAGGTCTCTGCCCTCTGTCCTCAGGCCTTTGTGCCTGAGCCCAGGGACTTTCCAGCACCACAGAGCCACCTTCCCTAAGGGTCTTTGGGGTGTGTCATTAGACCAGCGGTCTAAGGAGTCCGTGAACTATGGTCAATGGGAAGTTTCGGCCTAGCAGAGCAACCTTTAGATCTTGGTCTTTGTCTTCCGTCCCTTTCTCCTTCTTTATTGGAACTGTATTTATTTATTTTACATGCTTTTTCACTTCAGAGAGGGAATGATTTTAACAGAGTTTAAGATCTCCTTTTCCTCCGTACCAAGCTGGACTAAGTACAGTGAAGCGGTCAGGAAAACCCCAGAGTCTGGACACAGGGGACCTGTGTTCAAGCCCAAGCTGCACCTTCCCAGTCAGTGGCCACATGGGAACCTCTCCCCTATGCACCTGACTGTCCCCCTGGCCCAAAGGAGGGTGAAGTTAGCTGGTGACCTTAGAGGGTGACGGAAGGATTGCACAGACTAATGCAAAGTTCCTAGCGAGCCCCTAATAAAAGGTGTCTATTGTAATTCTACCCGTATGTTTTTCTTCTCAGTTGTTGCTATGATCTGAGTGTGCTCCCCCAAATTCAAACGCTGGAAACCCAAGCCCAGTGCAGTGGAGTTGGGAGCTGGGGCCTGGTGGGTGTGTTTCCCTCATGAATGGACTAACGCCACTGTGGAGAGGGTGACGGGACAGCTCCGTCCTTCTCTGCTCTCCCCCGATGTGAGGCAGACTCACTCCCCTTCCCGTGTGGGAAGGCACAGGAAGAAGCCCCGTCCCAGATGCTGGCGCCCTGATCTGGGACTTCCCGGCTCCCAGAACCGTGAGACGTGACCTTCTGTTCTCTGCACAGGTTCCATCCGAGGTGTTCTGTCACAGCAGCATGAAGAAGAGTGAGGCGACTGTCTTACTTTACCTTCTTTTAATTTTTAAGCTTACTGAATTTAGCATTATTTCTTAATTTTTTCTTATCTATAATTCTTATGCTATTGAATCTTTTACTTTATTCTTCCAAAGGTTTAGACTTTTTAGCTCCTTTCATTTATTTCCCAGATTTTATCATTGCAATTAATGTCACTTCTCTCCAAGTTACGTTTGTCTGATTCCTGAGCCTTTATCCACTTTTTTCCTTCTGTGCTTTTCTTTCCTGAACACTGTATGTTTCTGAGATGCCTGGGGGTTAACTTGCTTCCATCTGTGTTGTGTTTACTTATTTGTTTCTCAGCTTTTTAAATATCTTTTCCGTTCACTTCCTTTATTCTTTCTGCTCTTTGTGTGTTAGTCTTCTAATTTCTGCTCCTCTTACATTTTGCAGTGTACCTCTAAAGTGCACTGCATTGTGATATTGGTTCTTTAACCCCAGAAGTTTGGGGTAGGGATTGTTTGGAGCAGGACTGATTAATCCTTACTTACTTCCAGTCACCCCAGCTGCCCCTCTGCCTCAGTCTTTTTTTTTTTTTTTTTTTTTTTAATTTTTTAAGACGGAGTCTAACTCTGTCAGCCTGGGTAGAGTGCCATGGCATCATAGCTCACAGCAACCTCTAACTACTGGGCTCAAGTGATCCTCCTACCTCAGCCTCCTGAGTAGCTGGGACTACAGGTGGCCTCCAGAATGCCCAGCTGTTTTTAGAGACATGGTCTTGCTCTTGCTCAGGTTGGTCTCCAGCTCATGAGCTCAGGCAATCCACCTGCCTTGGCTTCCCAGAGTGCTGGGATTACAGGTGTGAGCCACCAGCCCAGCCCGCGGCCTCTCATTAATGGAGCTCATGTCCCTTTTAATGTTATTTAAAAAAAAAAATACACCCTGGATAACTGGGATACCCACAGCCCATAAACTCTCACTAGGAACATAATGAATTTCATAAACATGGTACATTTATACTGCTGTAATAATCATATTTTTAATTCTTTCCTGATTACAAAGGGTAGTAGATACCCAAAAGAAAACTTGGAAAATTCAAGAGGGTATTAAAAAAATCCTAAAAAGTGATCTCAATTCCACTGGCCAGAGGTCACTGACTTTCTATGTTAACGTGCTTCACTCCTGTCAGACTTTTTCGTTGCAGAGATCCATGTATTTGTCCTTTAGAATCAGGACTACACTGCGTATAGTGACACAGTCTGCATTTTCCACTTACCAGCATATAGATAGTGCTTATTTTCCTCTACCTCAAAAATCTTTTTAAAATATTAAGTTTCATATGCCACCTGCCAGATGGCATGAGGACACTTGGGTGCCATGTCTCCCCATGCTCAGCCCTGTCCCCTCCTGGGAATTTGCTCTTCATGGCCTGTAGTGACGTGTAGCCTGCATATGTGACTGCACAGCCCCCTGGAGGTCTGGGGCATGAGGCGTTTCTGGTGGTATTGTAGGAGGCAGGAGAGATGCCGTGAGCTAAAATTCACATTCACACAGCCCTTCTCCAGCCCTGATATCAGGGTTTCAGGACTGTGTCAAATTTCCAGCATTTCAGACTGGGAAAAGGAAGATTCAGGACGAGAAAAGGACGAGATCATGGGGAAATAAAAGTAGTTACACAGCTGGTTTGTTCAAGGGCAGCCAGATCCTCAGTGGCAGGGGTATGCCAGACTCTGACTAGGCTGGCACAGGGAGTTGACATTTATCCCTCCAACAAGTCTGTCATTGAGTTATTGTTACATGACAACATCTTACTAGGCATGGACGTTCAACTGCGAACACGACAGACAGTCTCTTTCAGGCTAGGAAGGAACAGGAGCGGGGATAACATGTAGGTAAGCAGGCAGGTATAGTCCTGTGTACTCACACTACCACAGGGGAAGCACATGATGGGCTTTGGAAAAATAGCCACCCCAAACTGGGTGCCTTAGAAGGAGAAGCTGAACTGCCCGCAGAAGTAGTCAGGGTTGTGTGTGTGTGTGGGGTGGGAGGAGGGGTAGCGGACTGCTCCATACAGAGGGAATGCTCGTGAACATACCCAGCTGCCAGAGAGCCCTCAGAACTGAAGATGCTTTACCTGAAAGAGGAATTGGAGTTCAAGGGGTAAAGTGATGAGAGGTGAGAAACCCACAGAGATCAGCTCTCCAGCTGGGCACTGGAGGAGGAATCCCGGGAGTGGGTGTAGATTCCTGTGATTCCTGGGCTAGGGGACTGAGTTAGAGAAGGAAGTGGGACTCCACTCTCAGAGAAGCGAGGAGAGTTAGAGCTTAGCTGGGTACTGAGCACTGCCCAGATGGACGTGGGCTGGGGATGGTCAAGGATTTAGGCAAAGATTTGTGGCAAAGATGGGTCAGAATATCTACCCGGGACTCACTGTGGGGATAATTTATAGTAATAAGTCTAACTCCTAACCTCACTGGGAGTGGACGTGGCAGGTTCATGGCCGGAGCCACCAGGGGAA
Organism: Arctocebus calabarensis; assembly: GCA_963573935.1. Lineage (NCBI taxonomy): Eukaryota > Metazoa > Chordata > Mammalia > Primates > Lorisidae > Arctocebus > Arctocebus calabarensis. The sequence continues at coordinate 11,163 of CAUYON010061327.1, forward strand.
GATGGAACCTGCCTAGAAGGTGTTAACTGATTTCTCTTATGAGACAGAGACAGAAAAGAACAGGTACGCTGCTAATACAGAAATGGCCAACCCAAGGAGTCCTTAGTGGAACTTGTTTTTAAAACATTTTTAAGAAGAATTAAGCAGAGCTTCAGGTTCTGGAAGGGAGATTCTTTGAAGTTAGCACTTTAAGAAATCCCACGTATACTATGTAAGTGATCATTCTGAAATTCTATTATGGAAAAAGCATTGGTTCTGCTGAGGCAGTATAGAGAATTAAATCATCATCTGACCATAAGCCTTACATAAACAAGCCAAAAAAGCACATACAAAACCAGAAATAATTGCAGGCCTCACTTCTTCATGATGAACGAGAGGGTTTTTCAATGCTTTTGTTATGCGTTCATTAATTAGAAACCCATTAGCAGCTGAGAATTGAAGTGAGCTTATACTAACTAGACAGACAAGCTAAACCTAATAGCATGAACTCATGCAACAGAAATTAAAATGTGTCTTTGCAAACATTCATTACGCATTAATCTCAAATTCTACGAACTAGGAACAATGGAGAACATTTTTATGTAAGACAAGCAAAACACTGCAATCAGGATTCACCTCTTCTCTAAACAAAATGAAAAAGTGAACTGGTGTCAGACGTGCTGTCTTTTGTATACAGACCTCAGTGTTGGCGAAAGAGTGATCTATGAGCGAATATTTGATGTCATCTGACTCTCACCCTTAATGAAAATTTAATGGAGAAAGTCAACAGCTTGTGCAAATCATATCTTATTGTGTTCTCAAATTCTCACAATGATGCCATGAGGTAAGTATTATTTAAAAGATGAGTAAATTGTCCAAGATGAAGGAACTAGAACTCATATTTTGATTTCATAACTCTAATACAATATTACTTTTTAGTAAAACATGTTGATATATTCTTTTTTTCTTTATAAATAGAGAGTTGTTTCCCCCAAACTGTTTCCTTTTCATCTTTGTTAAGTCTTTCTCCTCCATCTTTATTTTTTCGCATTCAAACATTAGGGCACAAATCTCTTCTTCCAGATAAACATTAATGTTCTCTTTTAATTCTCAGTCAAACATTTATCAGCTATGCCCTTGTGCAGGGTCCTACGGATGAGACACCTGCTCCTACACTCATTCTATTAGTGTTAGAAGGACATGCTGAGACCCATATCCGTGGTCACATGATAAGCCTATAAGAGGCGAGGTATGCAGTGAATAGGAGGGGTTAATTTAAGTAATACAAGTAGTTGTCCACTTTCAGCAAGTAAGAACTGGGGAAACTGGAATGACTCAGGCCATCAGGCTTGAGCTTGTTTCCGGCCACAGCATGTGCAAACAGAACCCAGCAGAATCTCAGTTGGAACTGAGACACAAAGATGTGGAGAACATTTGATTGGGCCACACAGCAGGCTGAGAGGGCTGTGGAAAGGCAAACAGGATATGGCTGGGGAAAATAAGATCAGGGAACATGAGGCAAAAACTGATAAGCTGCAAGGAGACTTAAAGGAATCCACCATTAATTTGAGGTCTCAAATCTCTTCTACCAGTGATGGACAGATCCAAGAGGCAGAAAATCAGTGAAGGACATAGTTCAACACAGCACCATCGTCAGTTGACTGGATATAACAGACTCTATAGATCACTTCATCTAATAGCATAATACACACACTTCTCCAGCTCACACGGAACACTCACCCAGAGTAGACCCCATTCTGTGCCATAAAACACAGGTAGATGAATTTAAGATAACAGAAATCATCCTGTCTATGCTCTCAGATCACAATAGAATTAAACTAAAAATCAATAACAGAAAAATAGCTGGGAAATCCCCAAATACTTGGACATTAAGCCATATACTTTTAAATAAAACATGCATTCCTCAAAAAATTAAAATAGAACTGCCATGTGATCCAGCGATCTCACTTCTGGATATATGTCCAAAAGAATCAGAATTAAGCTCTGGAAGAGGCACCTGCACTCCCATGTTTATTGCACTATTCACAGTAGCCAAGGCATGTGACAATCCCAATGTCCATTTGGGGGTGAGAGGATAAAGAAAATGTGGGATGTACATACAGTGAACTATTATTCAGCCTCTAAGAAGAAGGAAATCTTGCCATTTATAACAATATAGAGGAACTTGGAGGACATTAAGCTAAACAAAATAAGCCAGTCCTAGAGGGACAGACACTACATGATTCTACCCACAAGAGAAATCTAAAATAGCCAGACTCATAAAAGAGTAGATGGTGGTTCCCAGGGACTGGGAAAGAGGCAGAATAGAGAGTAGTTGTTCAGGGGGTATAAAGTTTCAATTATGCAAAATGAAATTCCAGTCTGCTTCACAGTTAATGGTACTGTGTTGTGCACTTTAAAAAGTTTTGGAGGTTAGTTTTCACATTAAATGTTCTTAAGAGGAAGGAAGGGAGGGGGCCAACAATGGGGCATGAACAGACTTTTGGAAATGATCTATATGCTTATTTCCTTGATTTTGGTGATGGTTTCATGGGTATAAGTACATGTCCAAGATTGTCCAATTGCATGCATTAAATATGTACTATTTTTGTATATCAAGTATACCTCAATAAAGCTGTTTAAAAAATAAAATATGTTTCCATAAAAGAAGAATTCAAGAGAAATTTAAAAATATTTTGAAGTAAATAAAATAAAAATACAACTTATCGAAACTTATGAGAAACAGCAAAAGCAGTGCTCAGAGAGAGATTTAGAATATTAAATTCTGTATTTTAGAAAAGAAGAAAAATCTAAACTCAATAATCCTAGCTTTCACCTTAGTAAACCAGAAAGAAAGATCAAACTAAATCCAAAATAAACTGAAAAAGAAATAATAAAAATTGGAGGGGGGGAATCAATGGAGAAAAATCAACAAAATCAAAAGCTGGTTCTTTGAAAAGATTGTTAAAATTTATAAGTGTCTAGTCAAACTAACTAACAAAAATGAGAGAGATAATGGAAAAGAAAATGCAAATTACCAATATCAGAAATGAAAGAGAGCATACTCTAACATATTTGAGGTTGAAATGTTGAAAAGAATATTAACAGAATACTATGAACAGCTCCATGTCCACGAATTTGATGACTTACATAAAATAGACCAATTCTTTGAAAGACATAACCCACCAAAACTCACACAAGAAGACCATCTGAATAGACCTGATCTATTCAAGAAATTGAACCAGTAATTAATAACCTTCCAAAGCAGAAAGCACCAGGCCAAGATGGACTGACCAATGAATCCTACCAAACATTTAGGACAGACATTGTACCTATTTTCTTCAGTCTCTTTCATAAGCTGAAGCAAAAGGAACACTCTGTAACTCATTCTATGAACCCAGCATTACCCTAACACCAAAAGCAGATGAAGATATTATAAGACAGGGGTCCTCAAACTTTTTAAACAGAGGGCCAGTTCACTGTCCCTCAGACCATTGGCAGGTCGGACTATAGTTTAAGAAAGAAACTATGAACAAATTCCTATGCACATTTCACATATCTTAATTTGAAGTAAAAAAACAAAACGGGAACAAATACAATATTTAAAATGAAGAACAAACAAAGTTAAATCAACAATAGTACCAGTATTTCAACAGAACTATGGGCCTGCTTTTGACTAATGAGATGGTCAATGTCCAGTACCATATTTGTCACTGCTAGTCATAACAAGTGAGGCAAGTGTGCATCAGTTAGTCTACATTTGGTTAAAGATTTCAGATGTTTCATTGTGGTAAAAGTCTGTTCACAGACATAAGTGCTGCCAAAGATGATTGCCATATTGAGTGCATGGTTCCTGAGATTAGGATATGTCTCAGAGGGGAGAATGCATAGAAATTAGGAAGGCTGCTTGACTTGAATGCGTCTTTCAGAGAGTCACAATTCTGCAGTTCAGCCAGTTCCATTTGGTAAATTGTATCCATATTTTCTTTTTATTATTTCAAGATACTTTATTCTTAAAACAGGTCACAACACTAAGCTTTTGACCCATTCTGCCACTGTACAAGCTACAAATGCTTGCTGAGCAGTGGAGGGGTGCTCTTTCATAGCATGTCTAAAAAGTAAATAAAAATCCATATAAAACAAATATTCAAATAGTTTCCATAGGAACACAGATAAGAGTGACCACATCTCCTAATCTTACATATTGTTGCATCTGTGCCAACCCTACTCTTACAAAGACATTTCAAAACTAGCAATAATTAAGTTAAATGCCCCCCCCAAAATCCCTTAATGCAAGTTAAACTCGCAGTTAACAGCTACAGAATGATATCTACACATTAATACTAGCTGAAGCACAAGTTGCTGGGTGGCATTTCATTCCACTTTCCCAAGCACAAGACGCAGGCAGAGTGCCAACATCCTGCTCTTTTACTTCGGGTAGGTAGTCGGGGTTCTGGATTTGCTGCACGAGTTGCCACGTCAGTCCTCACATCACATAGTAGATTGTTGGCCTCTGGAATCCATTGAAAGTAGAATCAGCAGCTACAGTGTAAGTACTCATATTTTTAAAGATGCCCACATGCATTACTGGCAGGTCACAGTGCTCAGCTATCCAGTCAAGGCCATTGCATGTTGGTCCCCATATGCTGGGTGAATAATACTTCTCATCTGGTTTAGGTCTCTTTTGCAGAACAGACTTTACACGAGCATGATCATAAAGAATGCAATTAAATGATCCATATACTCCATCACTGATGTAATACATAAAGCTTTATTCACTGGACTCATCTTCATCATCAGAGCCTATCTGTTCCTTTAATACAATTTTTTTGGCAATGATATTAACTGCAAGTGTGAAGGCTGATGCAACATAATATCTGCCTGGCTCACTCCAGATTCTCACTCCAGAGTCTGACGGAAAGTACTTGTCCAATGCTGGGTTGATTATACCAGTGAACTCTTTAAATTTAAGCTTCATATCCTCAGATTCAGGAAAGCCACCACCAATATCAAGTAGGTACATGCTGAAACCAACCTCAGCTCCCATGTCAAAGACACAGTGGGCGTCAGAGATTGCCTGCCTGAAGGTCTCAGGATCAGTATAGCCACTTCCTACTTGGAAGCTGACACCAATGACATCAATATTTAGCTTTTTTGCCTGCTCCAAAAGAAGTTTGCTGGTTTTGAGTGTGGCACCAAATTTAACACTGAGTCGACAGACTGCTTTGGCATCATCAGTGGGAATCCGCAAAACCAACTTGGCCTTTGGCTGTGCTCTGGCAACTTTCATCAACTTGACTTCACTGTCAAAAGTCATCATCTGGACCCCATTATTGTCAGCTTACTTAATTTGAGACACTTGTTTACAAGGATTTGCATAGATTATCCTCTCTGGAGGCACCCTGAAACTTTGCGCTAATTGTATTTCAGTCTTGCTAGCACAGTCAAATCCTGTCCCAGTGGCAGTGAGGGTCTTCACAATGGCTCTACTGTCATACATTTGACTGCATAAAAAGGAGTGACATGAGAAAGAGCTTTTAGCCATCTTCGGTGTTTTTTCAGAACATCTCCGAGATCTGCTACATAGAAGGCATCCTTATCATCAGAAGAGGAAACTTCATTGATTTTTTGGTCCAGAATGTCCTTGGCAGTAAAACCTTCATCAAGCAAGTGGCAGTCAAACTCTTCATTACTAATGTTGTTCATGGTTTCTTGATGTCTCTTTGAAAAACTAAGAGATGGAATTTAAAGAAATACTTCCAGCTTCTCACAAAGGCAATTCTCCAGGAATTCTGAATCCCACTGTGTGTGTCCTCCAAGCAATAGTGGAAACATTCTTAGAGCATCCAGGCACCGCAGGCCACCCTCATGGAGAAGCCGGAAAGCTGGCCGCGCAGAGCCAGAGCCGCAGGAGTGCTCGGCTGCTCCCGCTGCATCCTGCAGTGCCTGGCTCCTGTCTGCAGGAGACGCTGGCCGGAGGTGGTGCCAGAGGCCAGGGCGGCAATTTCAGGGACTGACCTCCACATTTTCAATGTCAATAGAAAATGGGTTATGGAAAAGCTGTATGTCCTGTTCGTGGAGATGAAGCTCTTTAAATCTAAATTGAAACTCCTTTTGCAACTTTTCCAGTGAATCCACACATGTTTTGTTTGGGAATGTAACCAATGGCTTTTCTGCTAACAGACTTTTCAGGCTGGGGATGAGTTCGCTGCTAAACAGGACAGGCATCAGAGGCAAAAACACCCGGTGGGCCTCATGTGGCCAGTGGGCCATAGTTTGAGGACCCCTGAGTTTCACAATCAGTTTCAACTGATTTAAGAAGACAAGCCAGCAGCCAGAAGGCCAGAGTGACCTTCGAAAAAAGTCTAGCCAAGCCTACTACCTAATCTCTAAAGACAACTCCCTGAATCCCAAGTCGACAGAATGTGAAGATTCAAAGTGGCTTCTGAAGATGTTGGGAGGCCTCAGGCTTTAGATGTCCAGCTGCAGATGCACTGAGAATGGATATGCCACAGGCTCTCCCAGGAGTGTTAAAGTTTTTCCTCTAAATTTAGGGTGAACAAGTCATCGCAGCTTCCATTGGGCTCTCCCTGTTTTAGCACTGAAGTCTTATATACAGACAGAGACAACCCTTGGTCCTGGACAAACTGGAATGAGTCGTCATCTTACAAATGGTAGGCAAACTCAATCTGGGTTGTCCTGACAACTCAGTTGATGGATAATGGAAAAGGAAAAGTTGGAGAAAGAGAATTTTCCCTGCATAATAAATTTCCATTTTATAAATTTTCAAAAAACAGTGAAATCAAAACGAAACAGTTTTCATAAACATTTGGTTTTCTTGGAATCAGGACATTTTCTACTCATTGATACTATACTAAGTAGTACTTCTGCTATCCGAAATGGTAGCCACTAGCCTCGGGTGACTACTGAGTGCTGAAATGTGCAAATTCAAATTGAGATATGCTGGGGAAAAGAACAAGTATAAAATAGCCTCTTGATTGACTCATTGCCACCAAAATCTGCAATCTTTCATTAATATGTTTTATATTGATATGTTGAAATGATAACATTCTGGACATATTGGGCTCAATGAAAGATATTGTTAAAATTAATTTCACCTTATTCTTTCTGCTTTTTTAAATGTGGTTAGTTTTAAATTGCATATATGGCTCACATTTTATTTTGGTTGGACAGCACTCTTCTAAAAAAAATCTCGGAATGTCTATCAAGAGGGATTCTTTTTGTGTAAAATTGTTACAAAACTAAGTGAAACATTAATTAGTTAAAATTATGCAAATCATGAAAAGGCCTTAAGGAGGTTTGCAAAGGAGACCTTATTGTCCTGGAGGCGTGGCCTTGGAGTTGTTTAAGGCAGAAATGCTGCAGAGAACACACTCAGGCTTTTTTGTGACCAGTGGCTCTAGGCCAGGCTACACAGTACATAGAAAAATAACTCTGATGACTTTATTGTTCAGTACTTAAAGCCAAATGGGCTGTTGGCTCTTTTCACATAGTTTGAATTTTTTATGATCAGGATACATTTTCAAAAGCAGAAAGTAACACAGGCCAAGTCATTTTTTAACTTTTAGGTATTGAGCAATTTTTGGCTCTCTAAAGATAGTAATGATAATAATGCTTTATATTTGCATAAATGTTTACATTTTCAATGGTTTTTCTTGATTTCCATTTGAAAGTGACAATATATCCCCATGAGGTGATCTGAGATGTTGTTTCATGCACATTTTACAGATGAGAAGCTGTTCTAGGTCATCTGAATCCTTGTGTAGTGTTTTTTGGCTACACCCTGTGTTTTGGAGCCAGATCCTACCCACTCGTGCTAGCCGGCTGTGCACACCTCTTCACAGCTCAGCAGTCACGTCACGTTGGTAGTTTAAAATCAGCCGTGGTGTGAACATTTATACCATGGAAATTGGCAAAGTCTACAGATCAGGTCTATTTTGGTATTTCTTTTGTTTTGCTCTGGAAAGCCAGTTATTAAACATTTAATGGTGCACCACTCATTCCAAGAATAAGAAAAACCTCAGGATTAAAAGACATCGTCTTGGTCTGTCTTGTGTTGCCCTAACAGACTACTACAGATGAGGTGATTTATAATGAACAGAAATGTATCTGGCACCCAGTTTTGGAGGATGCGAATTTCAAAAGCATGGCTCCAGCAGCTGGCAGGGCCCTTTGTGCTGCGTCATCCATGGGGAAGAAGGTGAAAGAGCAAGCAAGAGAGCGAGAGGGAGCCACGCTCATTTTTGTAACAATCCCACTCTCAAGATAACTGATCCACTCCCACCATAAAAACATGAATTCATTCATGAGAGCAGAGCCCTCATGATCTAATCACCTCTTCTCAACACTGTGGCATTGGAGATTAAGTTTCCAACACACCAACTTTGGGGAACACATTCATACTATGGCAGACATATTGCAAAAATCAGGATGAGAAAAACAAATTCTCTGAATTCAAGAACTGAATTCCAAGGCTGGGCACAGAGGCTCAGGCCTGTAGTCCTAGCACTCTGGGAGACTAAGGTAGGTGGATTTCCTGAGCTCAGGGGTCGAAGCCACCCTGACAACAGCAAGACCCCATGTCTAAAAATAGCCAAGTATTGTGTCTATCTGCTGTAGTCCCAGCTACTTGGGAGGCTGAAGCAAGAGGATCACTTAAGCCCAAGACTTTGAGATTGTTGTGAGCTGTGGCGCCACGGCACTCTACCCAGGGCAGCAAAGTGAGATTCTGTCTCAAAAAAAAAGAAAAAGAAAAGAAAAAAACTGAATTCGATAGCGGTAGGTTCTTTTAAAATGAAAAGACACATGCTACCTTTCATTTCTGTAGTGTAAGAAAATGATAATGCTATTTCCTTACCCTGAAAAGGCAAGGCAGAAATGCTTTCAACCTGAGCTAGCAGCTAGCATTCCTGCAGAAAAGATGAAAATCAACCTCCCTGCCCTCACACAATTGTATGTTCTGTCTTTCTGTTGTTTCTCTCTCTCTGTTTATCTTTTTCTGTCTTCATGTGTATCTCTACCATACATATAAAAATACACACACGATTTTTACTACATAGGTTACTATGGCTGAAAGCTAGGAATTCAAGAAACCAAATAAAAACCAGTATAATGCCTTCATTCAGGGAAAGAAGGGATAAAATTCTTCATTTTCTGTTATGGAACAAAATCAAGTAGTAAATTCACTGGTGAGGGGAAAAATTTTGATACTGGAGAGGAAAGGGGACACTGGAGTAAAAAAAACCCAAACAACCCACCCTACATACACCTAAAATAAACTCACTTCAATCATCTGCAGTTGTTTCATATCACATCAAGCTGTTTTTTCTCAATTACTTCATTATTTCCCAACAAGAGAGCCAGATTAGATAATCACATATGAATTTCAGATTGTACTTGCTAACTAAAGTTTGCCATTGGCAGTCACTTAAAAAGAGCTGCTCTAAGACAAACTATTTGAAATGAGTGCTTGGGGGAGGGACAAGGAGGTCGTTTTCTTTTAACTCATCCCTTTCCTTCCTATACATCAACGAACTAAGCAAAATGTTTACCAGATGGCTCTAATTCTGATCCTTGATTAATTGTCCTCAAATTCATATTAGAGTGGGTGCTGAAAAATGAACTAAGAACCAGAAGTCCCAAACTATGGGCCATCAGTCCCTGGGTCTATCAGCCCTCTTCAATCCGTTAGGTCTCAAACTGTAGATCATTAAAGTATAGGCAAACGTGTACAGTGCCTTTTGTTTAAAGCTAACATTGAACAATTAGCAGTCTTTCAATGACAATACAGATTTCTGGCTTGGCACCTGTAGCTCAAGCGACTAAGGCAACAGCCACATACACCAGAGCTGGCAGGTTCGAATCCAGCCCAGGCCTGCCAAAAAACAATGACAACTACAACCAAAAAAATAGCTGGGCGTTATGGCAGGTGCCTGTTGTCCCAGCTACTTGGGAGGCTGAGGGAAGAGAATAGCTTAAGCCCAGGAGTTGGAGTTTGCTGTGAGCTGTGACAAAATGGCACTCTACCCAGGGCAACAGCCTGAGGCTCTGTCTCAAAAAACAAAAACAAAACAAAACAAAAACCCCAGAAAATACAGATTTCTGGCTTGGTGCCTGTGTTCAGCCATTAGGGCACTGGCCATATACACTGGGGCTGGTGGGTTCAAATCCAGACTGGGCCTGCTAAATAACAATGACAACTAAAAATAAATAAATAAATAAATAAAAAGCCTGGTGTTATGGTGGGTGCCAGTAGTTCCAGCTACTTGGGAGGCTGAGGCAAGAGAATCACTTAAGTCCAAGAGTTGGAGGTTGCTGTGAGCTGTGATGCCACCGCACTCTACTGACAGTGACATAGCAAAATTCTGTCCCCTCCCAAAAAATACAGATTTCTGGAGTATCTTTAGTAATTAGAAGATGTTACAATGGGAGTTGCAACAGTTGGTAAAGCTTCATTCATTTATAATATTTCCTGCCCTGAGGACATTTGTGTTTACACCCTGCAATACAACAACAAAAATAAGCATCTTATTCCCCTAAACTGAGAAGAGGTAAGGGAATAAGTCACATTATGTGGCTTTGTTGGATTCTCCAGATTTTTTATTTTTTTGCAGTTTTTGGCCAGAGCTGGGTTTGAACCCACCATCTCCGGCATATGGGGCCAGTGCCCTATTCATTTGAGCCACGGGTGCCACCTGGATTCTCCAGACTTTTTATATTCAGTGGTTTTTGTTCTCAGTGAAATTTCTCCAGACTTAGGAGGTTACCCTAACAAAGTCATTGCCATTATGGGTTCACTACCCACTTCTGGAATCACAAGGTTATGGAAGCCACAAGCTTTCTGATCACTCCTTTGGTGGCAACATCTGAGATGAATATATGGGGGGCTGTTTATTGTCTTTATTTTTCCCATTTAGTGCAAACATTCATACATGTAGCTACAGAAATTCTTCATGTATTTAACTGTATAGTGTTGTCTTGACCCTGCTGGTGGTGTTTGGTAATATACAGCACAGACAGCACATTATCTTTCAAAGATCTCCAGCAACAAAAGCACCACCCATGTATAATGTGCATTTTGTGTTCCCTCAAAAATTTAGGCAAAAACGTGTGCATTATACATGGCAAAATACGGTATAAATGAGAAAGCACAAACGCACCATAAAAAGAAGTACAACTGCAACACATCATACATATAATTACTGAACAGCTCTACTTCAGAAACAAGTTACTAGAGAGTAGAAACTCATTTCTGTATTTTTTCTATGTAATTATGACAGATTTGCTTTCCTTCTAGTGTGAAAGGAGATTCTAGAAAATTGTCTAACTTGCTCTCAAAGTATTCTGTTTTATTTTAGTATGATTGAAACGTTCAGTAGGAAGAAAGCTTTAAACCCACTCACCACCCCTTTAAGAGTAAAATAGACCTAAAAAGAATATAAAATTATGGGCTCTAGCAAGACAGAGACTCCATGTTAATTTCCTATTAGTCAAGGAAGGGAAAGAGAAAGTATTAGACTTATAAATATCTTTGCTAAGATAGTTTCTGTTTTAGTCCATTCAGGCTGCTATAAAAAAATACTGTATTTTTTTTAAACTTTATTCAAATTAATATGAAGGTACAATATTTAGTTTACATTGTTCTCACTTCCAGGGTAAAGTTCCATTTGTAGAAGACTTATAAACAACAGATATTTATTGCTCACAACTCTGGAGGCTGGGAAGTCCAAGATCAAGGTGCCAGCAGATTCAGTGTCTACTGAAGACCTATTCTTCATAGAGGCTATCTTCTAGCTTTGACCTTACATGGTGGAAGAGGCAAACAGGTTCCCTCCAACCTCTTTTATAAAGGACCTAATTCCCCTCATGAAAGCAGAGTCTTCACACCCTGATCATCTGTTAAGGCCCCACATCTCTATTCTGTCATTGGGTATTAGTTTCCAACATATGAATTTTGGGAGGATACTAATATTCAGACCATAGAAGTTTCTTTTCCTGATTGAAAGTAGTTATAACAAGATTAGATATGAACATTTTATATACATATTATGACTTTTCTGTGATTTAGTGAAAACTATAACTGGAAGAAGAACTAACCCACACTTCCTGATGAGTTGCTCTGGATCAAGGATGATCAATCCTTGTAATTTCACTCTTATAAAGATGTGTCAGAAAGGAAATTCTGGCTAAAATATTTGATCTTGTTGAAGAAATTTTTAATTTCACTGCTTCTGCTGATTTTTGTGCTTTCTGTTGTGTTGGAGTACATCTCATTTATGAAAACATCTGGCTATGCAAAGTATGCCCCTAGAACCTACATGTGAGGAAAAAAGCTGTTCTTACTAATAAAGTGGAAGCCTGTTACCCTTGAGGGCAGGGACATTCCTTGTGAACTGCACTGACTTTAGGAAAATGTCTTTCCCATTTAAAATGTATCTGAAAAAATAAAATAAAATAAAATAAAATAAAATAAAATAAAATAAAATAAAATGTATCTGATGGTCCAGCACCCATAGCTCAGTGGTTACAGTGCTGGCCACATGCACCGAGGCTGATGGATTCAAACTCGGCCCGGTGCCAGCTAAACAACAATGACAACTGCAACAAAAAAAAAATAACTGGGCATTGTGGCAGGTGCCTGTAGTCCCAGCTACTTGGGAGGCTGAGGAAAAAAAAATCGCTTAAGTCCAAGAGTTGAGGTTGCTGTGAGCTGTAACACCATGGCACTCTACCCAGGGGGACATAGTGAGACTCTGTCCCAAAGAAAAAGAAAATGTATCTGATGTATGTTTTCTATGATAAACTTTGCTCATTCTTAGGAAATATGGTTTGTTCAAGAGCTATACACAAGATGACAGAAGAAAGTCTCTGAAAACCTATTTTTACTTCATCTGGGGGTGTCAACTCAGTGCCAAAGTCTGTCCATTCTGGACTGTTCCACTAAGCCCCTTTATCGTCCTGTAGTGTTATTTGAACTGAGAAAATCAGGCTTGGGAAGGCTACTATAGTTTAGCATAGTTTATCTATGGGTTACTCAGGTGGGAAATGTCAATGGGTGGCAAAATTAAACCAAACTGTGTGGATTAAGGAAGGAATTACCTTGGAATAGGGGTGGTTAAGATTTGTACAATAAATAATTAAAGGAGGCTTTTTGAGGATGGAGAAGACAAACCTCAAGATTGATATACTGTGGCCGGGCATGGTGGTTCACACCTGTAATCCTTGCACTTTGGGAGGCTGAGATGGGCAGATTCCTTGAGCTCAGGAGTTTGAGACCAGCTTGAACAAGAACTAAACCTCATCTCTAAAAATAGCCAGGAATCGTGGTGGGCACCTGTAGTTCCAGCTACTTGGGAGCCTGAGACCAGAGAATAACTTGAGCCCAGGAATTTAAGGTTGCTGTGAGCTATGACACCATGGCACTCTACCAAGGGCAACATAGTGAGACTCTGTCTCAAAAAAAAAAAAAAAAGATTGAGATACTGGGCTGGGGACTGGGATATACCTGAGAACAAATCTGCCATGAAGAGTTTAAAATTTTGGTTTTCACTGGACTCTCAAAAGAGTAATATTGACTGTCAAAGAACAAAATGCCAACAAATTAAGTTTAACGATCTAATTGGTTTTATTATTAGTGATTCATGAATTGGGCATCATCCATCTATAGTATAGAAGGGTGCTCTGCCAGATGAATATTTGGTTTTTGTAAAGTAATAAGCTAGAACAAGGAAAGAACATAGCACAAAAAGCAGATGGGTCATTTCTAAGTTACTTTCCTTATAGGGTTAAAGCGGAAGGGACATCCTAATTTTGCCACGATGCTGTGAATCTCCTGGTTTTTTGTTTTTTTTTAAACCTGGCCCATTTCTTTTCTTTTTTTTTTTTTTTTGAGACAGAGCCTCAAGCTATCACCCTGGATAGAGTGCTGTGGCATTACAGCTCACAACAACCTCCAATTCCTGGGCTCAAGCGAGTCTCCTGCCTCTGCCTCCCAGGTAGCTGGGACTACAGGCACCCACCACAACGCCTGGCCATTTTTTGGTTGCAGCCGTCATTGTTGTTTGGCAGGCCCGGGCTGGATTTGAACCCGCCAGCTCAGGTGTACGTGGCTGGCGCCTTAGCCCATTGAGCCACAGGCGCCAAGCCAAAACCTGGCCCATTTCTAAGTTCAGTTTGATTATGTACCACCTAGCACAGTGACTCATTTCTTTTTTGGCGTTGTGTCTCAGGGCCTAGTTCAGGAGCTCAGTCCAAAATGGTGGCCTCCCATAAATTTCATTTAATATGATCATGTTTTTAAGTCCTCCACCTCCAAAGATGCAAATCCATCTAGTTATCCCGAAACGTTCAACAGCCATAAGGAGATAAGGAAAGCGGCAAGCTTCTCTGTGTCATTGGTCCTTGGAGCCCAGTGTGGCATTAACAGTGTTCTATCTAAAGAGGATGGTGATGGCAGGGTTCCAAGTGATGGTCAATGAAAAAGCAAAGAGAGGCCTAAAGTATAGCTGGAAGTCCAGGTTGCCATGTCTTGAGATGCTGGCCTGCCCCAGAATGAATAAGAGATAAACCCTGTCTTTTTTCTAAGTATGCTGGAAGATAACTTTTGGAAGCTAGGCAGATATTTACTTTTTCAGTAACTCTGGGTAAGACAGCTCCTCCACCTAGTTTCATCCATGCCATTCAATGGTCATACGATTTTATGTATATACACAGATACACACACATAAATATACATTCATATGTGTGCATACATATGTGTGTTATATATGTATGCACACACACATGCAAAATATGGATGTATGTGTGTTAGTCCATTTTGTGTTGTTACAAAGGAATACCTGAGGAATTCTTTGGTAAGGAAATGAGGTATCGGGCTCACAGTTCTACAACTTTTATCAGAAGCACAGCACCAGCCTCTGCTTCTGGTGAGTGGCTTCAGGGGCTTCCACTCAAGGCAGAAGGTGAAGAGGGAGCAGGTGTGTCACACGGTGAGAGAAGGAGCAAGAGAAGGAGGAGATGGTGCCAGGCTTCTTTAAACAACCAGTTCTCCTGTGAACTAACAAAGTGACAACCCACTCAAAATGGGGGACGCACCAAGCCACTAGTGAAGAATCTTCCCCATGACTCAAACACCTTCCACCAGGCCTCACCTCCAACACTGGGGATTGAATTTCAACATAACATTTGGAAGGCCAAACATCCAAAGCACATCAGTACACATTCTCTCTTTGATGCAGAAAAGGCTGTAAACTGTTTGAAGATAGTATTTATATTCTCCCTTGTTCTTCTCATCTCCAGCTCCTATAAATAGACAAAGTTCTATGGGAAGTGATTGCAATCATAAATGGTGGCTTTAAGGTTCAAGGAGTGATAAAGTTTGTCAGTTAGGAATTAGTCACAGGGGTAAACAACTCGTGTGATTTGAGGTACTTCACAAAGTTCTCCACCCCCCCCAA
This sequence comes from Arctocebus calabarensis, assembly GCA_963573935.1. Lineage (NCBI taxonomy): Eukaryota > Metazoa > Chordata > Mammalia > Primates > Lorisidae > Arctocebus > Arctocebus calabarensis. The sequence goes on from CAUYON010061327.1 coordinate 26,618, forward strand.
ATATCTTTCTCCCAGGCTTTTTCTTGGTTCCTAGGTTACATATTATTGGCAGTTCCACATGCCGTCTCCGTCTTGCATGATTCTTGACTCACTGTAATGAAGGTTGGTAGAGCCTGAGATTGGGCCTGTGGGTGTTCCCAAGGTGAACTCTGCTGAGTTTTTTATGTTCATTAAGCTACAGACATCCCCCCAAACCAACTGAGTTGGATCAGTCTGACTACAATGTCCTGGGTCTTGTTCTCCTAATTGATCCTCCAATTTTCCATACCAGAAGTAAAACTCATCCCTAAATCTCAACAAGCCAGTCTTTACTTCTGGCTTCCATAGCTCAGCACTGACAGAGATTAGATGTTTCTCTTCAATGATTCTACCAAGAGTCCTAATAAAGTCTGAATTTGATTCACTCTGGGAATAGTATATTTGCGATTTCTAGGTATCCACTTTGAGGATCAGCTCTTCATTTGAGGACCAGTCCTATGATTTCACATAATTCTAGTCCAAAGTCCTTCCAGTTTCTTTTGCTCCCATGGGCTGGTGATACTTCTCTCTCAATATCTCCTTCAGCCAAACCTTCTGAAGAATAGCCTTGGACCTAATGAAAATTAAAATTAGAGAGGTGTAACTGATAGGGATTTTTATTCCCCAAGATACAAGGGAGGGAATTGGAATCCCCACAATAAACAAAAATGACTTGCTAGAGCAATTTTATTTGAAGCTTTGGTGAAAAATTAAAGGTATGTAACTGGCAAGCAATCAAAAACGTCATTCATTGGTAAAAGCAAATTTGCACATATTTTCAAAATAAAAGTAATTTCTAGCTGATGAAAACTGTTTCCAGGAGTCCCTAGCTTTCCAGACATACACCTTCTTCTCCTCAGCTGTTAAATGTGCTTGGGATCTCTATTCGTTTTCTATTGCTACATAACAAATTACCACAAATGGGGCAGCTTGAAATAAAATAAATGTGTTATCTCACAATTTCTGTGAATACAGAGTCCAGGCACCGCTCAGCTAAATCCTCTGCGGGGCTGCAATCAAGGTGTCAGCTGGGGCTGGGTTCTCATCTGAAGGTTCAACTGGAGAAGGATCTGCTTCTAAGTTCACACAATTGTTGGTAGGATTCAGTTCATAGTGGGTTGTTGGAGTGAGGGCATCTATTTCTTATGGGCTGTTGGCTGGAGGTTGCCCTCTGTTCCTTGCTGTGTGACCCTGTCCATTCAACAGCACACAACATGACAGTTTGCTTCTTCAAAGCCAGCAAGGGGGAGAGAGTCCGAGAGTCTCCTATCAAGACACACTAAAATCTTATGTAACATAATCACATATGTGTAATCACATGCATCCTGTCACCCTTGCTGTATTCTATTGCTTAGAAACAAGCCACATGGAAAGAGCATTACACAAAGGTATGAATACCAGGAAGTGGGGATCATGAGGTCCACCCCAGAATATGTCTACCATATGTGGAAAATTTGAGAAGCAAAGCCTTAAGCCATTGCTGGCCATTGAAATCTTGGCTGTAATTACTTATCAATCAAGAAATACAACCATTGATGATCTCACTTTTGACTAGGTGTGGTGGCTTATGCTTATAATCCGAGTACTTTGAGAGACCTAGGTGGGAGGATTACTCAAGATCAGGAGTTTAATACAAGCCTGGGAAATATAGTGAGAACCCATCTCTATTTTTTTTTAAAAGAAATAAATAGATTAAGGACTGATTATGTGTGTACAATATAAAAAAAAGCAGAAGTAAAGATTCCTTTGTGTACAATAGGAGACAACCTATTTACAGAGGAAGTTCATTAATACTCTCAGCTCAAATAATAATTGAGTGTGTTAATTCCTTTTATTTAACAAGTAAAAACATTGGAAAAGAAGGGCCTTAGCAACACAAAAATGAAAGAAGGACAGAAGCTATGGGAAGTGAATGAGAAAACAGGGAGAAATAAAGTATCAAACTCATCTCCCCTCTGGAAAGATAAGCATCCTGCCCCATTTCTGATCTTGCAAATTACAAAACCCAATTCATTTCCCCTGCCCAGATTGCATCTGACTTCCAAGATCTGCTGGCATTGCTCCTCCATGAGGCAATATGGCGTAGCAATTACTTACATGGACTCTACTGCCCACCGCTTGGCGCTGATCCCTCTTGCACCCTTTGTCAGTTAGGGAAATTATTCACACTGTCTATGAATGCTTCCTGGCTATAAAATAGGACCTTAATAATGTCTGCTTTGAAGAGATGATGAAATGACATGAGGTGCTACATGGAAAGTGCCAGACACAGCATGTGCTTCAGAAATGGTAGCTACTAGTGTTACTGTTAGAACAAGTATTGATGGGGATATTTGTTTTATTTATTTATTTATTTACTTATTTAGAGACAAGTTCTCGTTCTGCCACCCAGGCTGGATTGCACTGGCACCATCATAGCTCACTGAAGCCTCAGACTCCTGGGCTCAAGTAGTCCTCCTGCCTCGGCCTCCTGAGTGGTTGGGATTATAGGTCCCAGCCACCATACCTAGCTGTTATGTGTATATTTAGACCATCTTTTTCATGAACTAAATTATTTTAGAAACACTCACAAATTTCATCATGTGTTTCCATATTTGTTAATGTCATTGCAATAGCCTTACTAATGCAATGCTTGGCTGTCTCCAACATTTTCTCTTCTTAAAAACAAAAGGACCCAGGCTGGGCACAGTGGCTCATGCCTGTAATCCTAGCACTCTGGGAGGCCAAGATGGGTTGATTGCTTGAGCTCAGGGTTTGAGACTAGCTTGAGCAAGAGCGAGACCCCAGCTCTTCTACAAATAGAAAAAACTAGCTGGGTATGGTGGCAGATGCCTGTAGTCCCAGCTACTCAGGAGGCTAAGGCAAGAGGATTGCTTCAACACCCAGGAGTTTGAACTCACTGTGAGCTATGATGATGCCATGGCACTCTACCAAGGGTGACAAAGTGAGACTAGGTCTCAAAAAAAAAAAAAAAAAAAAAAAATACCAAATGAATTGCAAAGTTAAATATTGAACAGAAACTGCTGCAGTTAATTCCAACAGAATTTAAAAGGTATAGTACAGCCCATTTATTTTAGTCTTCTACCAAAAAAAACAGAAAGATCC
>CAUYON010061334.1:0-19416 GCA_963573935.1 Arctocebus calabarensis
TCGCAGGTCGCTCCAGCAGTGTTGATGTGTGTTCCTCGACCTTGTCTCTTGGCTCAGCTCCAAACCGTTGGCTTTCTCGCCAAATTTCTGTCCTTTAACTCTCCTTCTGGACAGGAGCATCTGCAGAAAGCTGGCTACAGACCACAATCTTGGCTCCTCAAAATGTGTGATTCTTATTGATGAAAATGCTATATAAGATTTTTAGAAAATTAAAACATTTTCAACAACAAAAATTTGAACTTTTTAGAATTAGAAAATAATAGTTTAAAATTATTCCCACCCCATTCGAAAGGCAATAGACTTTAAAATAAAACTTAACAAAGTGGGAAAAGGTAGCAATATCCCCAAATTTTCTTAATGTCTTCTTAAAAATTCTAAAATTATATAAGTCACTCAGATAAAGTTATTTATGTCACTTCACCATTAGCCAGTTTGCAAAAATTTTATCTTTAATCATATATGTGTGTGCACATATGATTAAAGATTTTTATAAATTAGACTTTCTATCTATACATAAAGGTGATGAGGATGACATATATGTGTGTTTATATTTCATATATACCCACACACATGTATCATATATATATATTTTGAGACACATATGTAGTTATGTTTGATATAAATTATATAAGATATATCATAAATTATATATTTAAATTTATATATATTTCTCAATACTCAGACCAGCAAGATCATAGAACTATTCTGTAGTAACTTCCAAGTTTCCTTTCTTCACTTCAGGTCATCTCTACTCAAAATTGATAGTTCTTTGATATCTGTCACTAATGAAAGTCAAGTAAGGACTAGTGAAAGAAAACCTAAAACTTATATATTATGAGAACGCAAAACATATATATGAATGCTTATTAAATTAAAGCCATAAGTGGTAAACTGCTCTGTAAGATGACAAGCAAAAGCCAGTATAGAAAGCTAAAACTATCCAATTTTTGGAGTTGTGAAGAAGCAACAAGTGATCAGAAGAGATTAACATACAAAATAAAGTTACTATTATAAAATTTTTCCATCAACATGAATGATTATGAAAGTGGCACAAAGATCAAGTGCATTGGTCTTTGAAAAACTCAATCTCACTGTTAGTGAAGGCAAAAATTAAGGACAAACTCAAGAAAGAATTTTCCCCTTAATAAAGTTTCTGTAGTTCTAAAACTGCAAGTGCTAACTGGAAGTAAGGTTCCCTGATTTCTGGACTATCATTCTTTTCCTTTCTTTACTTCTTATTTCTTTTATTCCTTTGATATGGATGTGAGAATGGCCTTGGATTCATGCTTTGTTTATGACAGACTCTGACAGTGCCTGTCTTGTGAAACACCTTGTCTTTTTTTTATAATCCAAAAAGCATCCATAAATTCACTAGTTGACACAAAATATAGAAAACTAGCAAAAACTTACATTATTCACTTTCGAGCTTTCTCCAAGCAGATCCCTAGCTACCCTAAACTAAAATAAAAATTATTCACAATTCTGTTGTTTTTGAATCCATTACATTTCTTTTATTAGTGTTCCATCTATAATAATTCCCGTACTGAATTAAATGAATTTTTTTTGAGACAGAGTCTCACTTTTGTTACCCATGGTAGAGTGCAGTAGTGAAGTAGTGAGAGCATGGCTCATAGCAACCTCATACTCTTCGACTCAAGCAATCCTCTTGCCTCAGGCTCCCAAGGACCTGTGTCTACAGGCACCCACCACAACAGTAGGCTGTTTTTAGAGAGAGGATGTCACTCTTGCTCAGGCTGGTCTCCAACTCCTGAGCTCAGGCAATTCTCTGGCCTCTGCCTCCCAGAGTGCTAAAATTACAGGTGTGAGCCACTGCACCCAACCTTAGTTTTTTACTTTAAATTTTAAAATGGAGTCATTATCTATATCCCCATAACACTGTTTTTAAACTTTATGTTAAACATTTCTAAAACTCATCTACTTTCTTCACTATAGCGTCAGCTTGTTCATGTCTATTTGTTGAGCATTCCCATTTTGTGATTATTCCAAAGTATGCTGATTCTCCAGTTGATGGGTACTTGATTGTCTCCAAGTTTTATTAATATAAATAGTGCTGCTATTATAACTTTTGGATACATACTGTAAGAAATTATTTTAGGAATACAGTTAGAATGCAATTTATGGGTTTTATGTAATTCACTTTGGTAAAATAATAAAACTTTTCTGGGGGGTTGTACTAGTCTGCATAACCCACAAGAAGATTAAAATAATATTACTTATTGACTTCATCTTCTACTATTAGTATTTTACCTGTCACCAGTCAAATGGATCAAAAACTGATATGATATTTTGATATGATTTGAGTTTAACTAATAACTACTGAGATCTAATAGGCAAACTCTTATATTTGGTTTCTTTTTCTTTTATTTTATATACACATAATGAACTCATTGAATTTTCATTGGGTGCACACGTGTAACCACAACCTAGATGGAAACATAAATTGTTGCAAAAGTACATAAAAGATTCCTTTCTGTTTTTATCCCTATCCACCAAAAGGTAACTGTAAACTAATTTCAAACACTATGGATTACCTTTGCCTATTTGAGCATTATATGACAGGAAATATACTGCATGCATACTTTGTGTCTGTTTCTTGTGTTAAAAGTTGTGCTTGTGACTTTCACTGTTTGTGAGTCATTCATATTTTTTGTAGTGTTTAGCTACCATGGATAAAATACCATGTGTTAGGTATACACAGAGGAGGTGAATTGCTGGGTCTTAGACAATGGTGATTTAACTTTGTGGATATTATTTAAAGAATTGCAAGATGCTTCAGTAATATATACAGCATTGGGATTCCCAATAGCAGTTTAAACAATTCCAATCAATGCTTGTTGTTGTCAGACTGAAATATTAGACTCAGTAATAGACATGTTCTCTTACGTCATTGTGCTTTTAATTTGCATTTTCTGTGATTACAATGATACCTTTTCACATGTTTATTTGTCAGTTCAGCATCACTTTTCATGAAGTTCATATTCAAGTATTTTTCTTCTTTTTCTTTTGTGTCCTTTCCTTTTTTATTTGGCCAATTTCCATATATATATATATATATATGGATATGAGACCTTTTCAGATATATGCATTGAAAATATCTACTGTTTATTCCTTCCTATTTAAATGTAAATACACTTCACCAAGTTTTCCCCAAACATTTCTCTATAACCTTCTTATATAATTCAATGTCATATGTTAAAAGTCTTTTTAAATGATGTTTGTGCTACATACCCTAGTATAATAGCCTTTGTATAGCAAGATATGCATTTTTTCAGTCTATTACGTGAATAAGGAGAAGTACTAGGAATTTGTTCAACATTTTTTCCAAGATTAATCAAATACTGGAATATTAGTTACTTTATTTACGCTGCCCCCAACAATAAATAGATCGAATGCATAATGTAGTTAAACAAAACATATATGTCACAAGATGTATTATACAGAATTATAAGGGAAGTCTACTCATTTTTTAATATTTTCAATGTGCTTCAGGTCCAGTTTATTTAAAGTGTATCCAACATATGTTAACAGAAAAAAAAACCCTCTGGAAAATATTTTAAAGAACTTTATTCTGAGTCAAATATATGTGACCAATCCAGACTTCAGGGCCTCAAGAGGTCCTGAGAAAATATGCCCATAGTATTCGGATTATACTTTGGTTGTATACATTCATGGAGACAGAAATTATATGTATGATCATAACAAAATACTTGCAGGGTGTACATTGGGTGGGCCAGAAAAGGGAGGACATGTTGAAGTAGAGAGAGCTAAAAGGTCATAAGTCAGTTTAAAGTTCCTTTAATTTGTAATTAGTTCAAGAAATGAAGCTTTGTCTAAAGGTTTGAGAAGTTTTAACTTAAGGATGACTGTTAGTCAGAAACAAGCCATTTGACATTTATAGAAACTCCAGTGATCTGATAATTAAATTGATGCCTGAACTTGTGGTTTATTTCCAGAACTGAAGGGACGTGATGGGGTTAGATGACACTTCTTCTCACGCCAGCCCCTTAGCTCTACAGTTTTGCTGGAGTCCCTGTAGCAAAGAGGGAGTCCAGTCAACTGAGGAGTTAGATTTGATTTTCGTTCACACATGCATGCACATTAAACGTAAAATAGATTTTTATTATTTATGGCCACAATCCTCATTTCTCACTGCTTTTCTTTCTCTATTCTCTGTTATAATGCCAGAATTGTTTAAACTTGTCTCATTAAATTCGTTAGTCATTTTAATCATCTAGTATGCAATATTCTCTTTTACTTCTTTGCATGCTAACACAATCCTTTCTTCAAGAATTGTCTCAAATTCAATTACCATGTGAAGATTTTAATGAATATCTTTAGTTTTGGTGTTTAGTTTTGGCTTTTCAAATCCTACTTCAGCTTTTAAAAGTTAATCATATAATATTTCACTAGGCCACACTTGATACCAAGAATTATTGCTTAATTTATGTGTGTGTGTTTCAACTAAATGTATAAGTTTATTAAAGGTAGTGGAATTTTTTTATGCTTATTTTATGCAGAATCAAATAATCTTGAGTACATAATAGATGACCAGTTGATTGAATACTGGTTAGTTAATCTATAGAAACTGCTCATAAAATAAATCATCAATTGGCTTGGCGCCTGTGGCTCAACGAGCTAAGGTGCCAGCCACGTGCACCTGATCTGGTGGGTTCGAATCCAGCCCGCCAAACAATGACGCTACAACCAAAAAATGGCCGGGCGTTGTGGCGGGCACCTGTAATCCCAGCTACTTGGGAGGTGGAGGCAGGAGTCTTGCTTGAGCCCAGAAATTAGAGGTTGCTGTGAGCTGTGATGCCAAAGCAGTCTATCCAGGGTGACAGCTTGAGGCTCTGTCACAAAATAAATAAATAAATAAATAAATCATCAATTAGCATACTATCTGATAATAAATAAATGACACTTCAAAGGGAGCGTAGCAGACAAAATAATGTAACCCACAAAGGTGGGTGTCCATAACCTAACCACCAAATATTCGATAAAGAGATAAAGAAAAAAATAAAAAATGAAGGATTTTTTTTGTGTGTTAATACTTTGGGAGATAATCCTATTTTTGTTTTTCCTTCAGGAAGATACATATAAGTCCTTTCGCATCCTCTGATACACATTATAGTTCACCATTTCCTCACCTCAGTCTCTTCTTTTATGATTATTGTGCTTTTCAAATCTCTTCTTATTGAGCTAAGTTAAATGTTGCCATTTACCTCTGCGTTTCTATCACATATATCAAATGCTTTGTGGACACTATTGAAAATAAATGCAGAAGAAAGAACATTATGCACTGTAATTTTTTTTAAGTATTTTCCAGTAATTCACCAAACTGACAATCACAAAGGGAAGGAGGAGAGGCACCCAATGCATGTTTTCTAGGTCTTTTAGAAAACATGGAGTTGTTCCTTTGGCCACATATGTCTGAATCTACAAAAGAGGTGGTAGTGTAGATATGGAGGGAATGGGGACCATTCAAAAGGTTACACAGATGTCACCATGGCAAAAGTGGAAGCGTCTACACTGTTACCCAGCATGCTGTTGGCATTGTTGTAAACAAACAGTTAAGGGCAAGATTCTTGCCAAGAGAATTAATGTTCATATTGAGCATATCAAGTACTCTAAGAGCTGATACAGTTTCCTGTAATGCATGAAGGAAAATGATCAGAAAAAGAAAGAAGCCAAAGAGAAAGGTACCTGGGTTCAAATGAAATACCACCCTACTCTATCCAGAGAAGCACACTCTGTGAGAACCAATGGAAATGAGCCTGAGCTCCTGGAACACATTCCCTATGAATTCATGGCACAATAGGTTGTACAGCATAGCACACAGGAGAACCAAGAGAACCAGATGAACAGGACCATAAAGTGCTGGAACCTATTCCCCATGAATTCATGCAAAATAGGTGGTAGCATAGCACAGAGGAGAACCAAGAGAAGCAAGGGAACTGTAATATAAGGTTCTGGGATCTATTCCCCATGAGTTCATGGCATAATAGGCATAGCAAGCTTTGTCACATTCAATGGAAAGGCACCTCCCCAAGGAGCTGGAACCTTCCCCTATAAATGCATGGCACAATAGATATTAAAAAGAAATGTCTACTGTTACCAAAAAAAAAAAAAAAAATGTTTGCCTTGTTGACGCCGGCCCCATATACCAAGAGTGGTGGGTTCAAAACCTGCCCAGCCAAACTGCAAAAACAAAAAAATAGCCTGGTGTTGTGGCGGGCACCTCTAGCCCAGCTACTCAGGAGGCTGAGGCAAGAGAATCACCTAAGCCAGAAGTTGGAGGTTACTGTGAGCTGTGTGATGCCAGGGCACTCTACCGAGGGCAATAAAGTGAAACTCTATCTCTACAAAAAAAGAAAAAAAAATAGAGCCATCACTATGATTTGATATAATGTTAGCCAAAACAGTACTTTTTGATCAAAGATAGAGATTTGATCTTCTGTTTTTGTTCATTTTATTTAAACCCTAAAAAAATGTTCAAAACAAACTCCTTAGGGACAATGCTCTGCAAACGCAGTTAGTTCATCACATCCTTATTTTCAAGGACAGGATTATGAGCGGGTGTATGTGTACATTCAAACAAAATTATACTGGCCTTACGTACATGAACAAATGATTCATTCTTACCAAACTGTTTGAGCTTTCAGAATGGAGGTTGTAGGTCACTGTTTATACTTTAAATGCTGTGGAGCATGGCTAGTTAGTTCAATGTGGTCTAAATATTTAGTAAACATCCACTATAGAGCTTTTGGCAACAAGGTTTATAAATGTCTCCTAGTGGTTTTCAAGAGCTAATATGCTTCACTAAGGAGCTAAATTATCAAATAGCAAAATGATAGGAACCCACTAATTAGGAACTCACTTTGCAACTGAACTGGGTCTTTTAGAGATTACAATATAATTTTCCCATTAAAGGCTCTTTGATATGCTTAAAAGAGGGTTTATTTGAAGTTCCTTTTATACTGTGGGTAGAGAAATGTGGATAGAGAACTCTGTAGTCATTGTTACAGTGTTTTTGAATTGCAAAAGTGATTGACTAAGGCAATGGCATGTATGTTGTTTGCATATGAATTGATTCACTTAAACTATGGCTATTTCATCTGCAAAGTACAAATTAACCACTGGTGTCTTCTAAATTAGTTAAGAAAAATTTAGAGGGTTACATTTAAAGCAATAAATACTGTTCTAAGTAGAACTTTAGAGTCCAAGTGTCAAAAATGTTCTGGAATGCTAGTTGCTCATTTCTCGAAAATCTGGACTGTTATGATGAAATTTCACATATTGCATTATGTGAAAAGCCACATCTTAAAACCTATAGTTTGTGTAGCTATATAAAAAATGACCTTAAATAATCGGAGTTTTGTAAGGGAATAATATTAGGTTTAATCAAATTAGGGATGAACAGCATTTTTTGTTAAATGTTTGGAGATCGTTAACACTTGTTAGTTCTTACATCTCTGTAAAGAATTAAGAATTAATGTTTACTTTTGTGAACAAGGATTACAGATTACAGTCCTAGAAGAAATTTTATTCTGTCTGCTGGGTCAACAATCTGTTCTTGGTTCTTGGTGTGCTCTTGGTTGAAGCATGACCAGACACAAATATAGCAAGGCAAGCAAGTGAAGTTTATCAAACAGAATAAGATATGTTTGCCACAGAGAGTAAATGGGCCCCTTGTCATATCAGAGGGATCCAACTGTAGTCTAGGGTCCTGTTTGACACTCTTTAGGCTGGGCCTTCCTCACCATATATGGTTCAAATGTCACCAGTGAATCACTTGAATGGACAGTTGGGAGTTATACCTGGTATAACCATTATTGTGCCTGCAGATCTCTCCTAAACCTCTCTGAAAGCCCAACTGTATGTGTATGGGAGGGGTAAACCAAACTGCAGATTTAAGCAAATGACATGGTAATTAGCCTTAGGTTACTCTAGGTCACCTCCCAGACCCTATTGCACCTGTGCTGCTGGGCCAGTAGGCTGGGTAATTCCCTGCATTCGTTAGTATTAGCCTGCTAAACCCTGATTAGAGATTGTTGGGGCATGTATTCCTTCTTATCCAGGTGTGGCAATTGCTTGGGGTAGCACCAAGGTAGGATGCCTGCCTTTGACACCAGGAGATCTGCTCCACACATTTGAGGTGTCACAGTAAGTTACTATTTTAGGAAAGACACAATGATAGCTAAGTATCTCTAAATAAAATGTCTGAAATCTCCAAACAGGTACAGAATTTTAAGGATATAAATTTTTACGTGCCCAAAATAATAAACTACCAAATTATTTATATTTTTTAGATATTGCCACTTGGATCAAAAATTTGGACTAATGTTAAATATGTATTTTAATACCATTTATTATGCTAACAATAGCTGTCAGTGAAAATTCAACTCATAATGAAATCAATAAAATATATACATTTTTAAGTTATTAGGTCAGCATTTATCTGTATGTGAATTCTGAGTTTACTTTAAAATCACCTCAGGACATTAAAAATATAGTTTACATTTCTGACAATTATGAATTAACTCCTGCTGAACTAATATTCTTAGCAATAACAATTATAAAGTCTAAACAGAAAAATAAATATTGTGAAACTTTACTGTGAGTAGAATAGACAAAAAGTGGAAAGAAAAGGGAAGTATAACTTTTAAATTGCATTTCCCATGAGGATATGCCTTAATTTTCAAGGCAAAACCATAGAAAATAAAGCTCAGTAGAGTCAGCTAGTGAAGTCTAGATCACTCAGAGTTGCTTGAAATTGAACAGAGAGATCCTGGCAAGATGGGATTCCCTGAAAGGAAGCCTCAAACTGCAGGTTCAAATCTCCTCAAGTCCTTGATTGATTCCTAACTGTAAAAGTTCAAGGAGAAAAATCCTGTGAACTCATGGAGATTAAATTTTGGAATTCTAAACATACAAGCAACAATTTTAATGTATGGGAAGACAGAACTTAAAGTTTAAATCCTCTCAGTTTAGATGAGCTTTATCACATCTTCAAGAAAATTTCAGATTCTCTTTTGAAAATGCAGAAGTGTCTCTATTTATGACCAAAGAACTACAGCCAGGATTATGAGATATAGCTTAGAGAATAAATAAATAGACACATACATTTTCAAAAGCCCTCCTAAAAAGCTAAAGCCAACCCTTCACAGCAGGACTTATGAACCAAAACAGGCCTGGTGGTGGACTTTCTACAGCTGAAAAGATAAGAATGTGTTTTACATTGTTAAGTTGATAAAAGGGGAAAAAAGAAGAATATTTCATGACATGTAAAAATGTTATGAAATTAAAACTATAATCTCAATAAATGATGGTTTTCTAAAATACAGAATAATAGCATAGTTGCAATAATCTGGAAAGCCCCTAGGAATAAATGTGGACTTGCTGGCCCCTTATGGAATTATTTGCTACCACCTGCTTCACAGGGTCAAGGTTATCCTCTAGTAGCTAGTATACACCAATATTCTTCAGTGGATCGTCACAGAAAACACACACAGTGGGAGACCTGCAATTTAAAACAAAATAAAAAATTACTAAATATATTAAAAAACAGCCAAATTTGGCCAAAAATTTAGAAAACACAATGGTTATTAAAAGTAAACATTTGAAATCTACATTCTGGAATCATGATGCTATAATAAGTTTTACAAATGTATTAGAAAATGTACCAGAAAAGGAGAAAACAATGGATATTGGGGAATTCCAGGAGAGTTGTGGTAAGAAGCAAAGAAAGAAATATAGAGATGGAAATTGTAGAACTAGAAAAGAAGTACCAGGAATCACCAATTCTTAGAATGGCTACAACAACTCTTCGGACTCTGCAGGAAAAAGAAGTGAAGATGAGAGGAGCTTACACCACAGGGAAATTTGTATATAAAGAAATATTAGAAGAACACAGGAAACATTAAATATGAGAGTAAATATTAAATACTTTCACTCTTATTTTTAGAAGTGTAATTCCTATTTAAACAAAAAGTAGTAAAAGCATATGGGGAGATTTATAATATGTGTAATAACAAAATATATGACAACAATACCATAAAGCATATTGGTAAATGAAGTTGTACTGTGAACTCCTTAAATCATAAAGTGGTATAATATTAATTCAAGGGACATTATGTTAAGGATATATGTATATTGCTGTTCCCAGAAAAACCATTAAGAATAGTATTAAAAGGTAGAGTAAAAACCTCCAACAGAGGAGATAAGTGGCATGCTATAAATATAAACTCTCAATTAAGTCAAAATAAGACAAAAAAGGAACAGCAGCAAATGGATGAGACAAATGGAAAACCGAGAACAAGATGCTACATGTAAACAAAATTATTTCAATAATATATAAATGTAAAGAAGATAACTACTCCATATAGAAAGAGTAGGCTGTCTGAAAAAATTTTTTAAAAATACCCAAATATGCATGTTTTACAAGACAAATAGTTTAAACGTAAAGAGATAGACAAATTGAAAATACAAATCTGGGAAAAGATATATATGTAACATGAAACACCAAGCATAAAAAGCTACTGTGAATATACTTATTTCTCATAAATAGAAAGCAAAATAAATAAACTTACAAGAAACAAAGAAGAGCAAAATGTTACCTAACAGGTATAATGAATACTATTGATTTGTGTGATGGGCCACTTATAGCCTGACTCAAGTATTACAAAAGCTATTCATGTAACAAAAGCATTTGTTCCCTGTAATACTCTGAATAAAAAAAAAAAGAAAAAAAGAGGGACATTTTAGAATGATGAGTATTATCAGCTCATAGAGAATAAAAAAAAAACCTGTAAACATCTAATAGACTCTAAAAATATATTAGAATATATGAAGCAAAATACAATCATATTTTGTTTACCAACTGGGATACATTCTGAGACATTCATTATTAGGTGATTTCTTCCCTATGAGGACATGACAGGCTATACTTATGCCAACCAAAATAGTTAACCTACTACACACCTGGGTTATATGATACAGCTGGGCTATAGACCTTTACAGCATGTTACTGTACTGAATACTATACACAAATATATACCACTGAATACAATGGTACATACTTGTTTATCTAAACATAGAAGGATGGTGTGTTGCACCAGGATGCTATGCGAGCTACCTTACTAGGCAATAAGCATTTTTCAGCTCCATTATAATCATGTGGTCCACCTGGGACTGAAATGTCATTGTGCAATCTATGACAGTAATAGATCCTACCCATTCATTCTTGGTAATTCAGAGAACAAGACAAAAGTATCAATAAAGATGTAAAAGATTTGAACGTTAACATCATCTGCCATTTAGAGAAAATCATATCAAACTGAAAAAGTATATTCTTTTTAAGAGCATAGAAATATTTTTCAAAAATCTTGATGAGATTTAGAATATTTTTAAATTTTAGAAACTTAAAATTTATTTTAGAAGATTGGCAAAATATCCCTGGTTTTGTGAAAAAAAATGACTTTGAGGCCACAGGAATCAGGACACTGTGGAATCAGTAAATTTGACAGAATGCAGAATAGTATTTCAGAGAAACAGGAACAGAAAGAACAAAAGCAGAGTCCAAAATGAGAAGGTAATATGGGATTAACACTAGAATGTCAGTTCCTTATGTAAAATGAGGATAATTAATGCAATGGAGAGTAGTTCAGGTTTTATGTAGACATGGCATAAAGTTTGTGTAGGTTGTAATCATCTAAACAACAAAAAATGTATAGTATTTGCCAAATGTGGTAAGGTATGGCATTTCTGAACTGTTTCTGTCAACTGAAAAATTTCTTCAGCTTTTAACAATAATAGACAGTGCCTTCAGGAAAGTAAATTTAGACTGATTCTCTTTACTCCCTCGGAATGCAGAAATCATCTATATTATCCAGTGTATTTATTTTGTGGCAAGGTAGAGGATGGAGAATGAAGAAAAGACTGAATTACATTTCAAAGGGAAGAAATAGTAGTAATTAGAAGAAATTACCAAGAGAATAAGGGAAGGTGCCATTTAATTGCATAATATTTACAACCAAGAGATAAGGGTAGTCTTCACCAAAAGAAAAAAAAAATGTGTGTGTGTATGTGTGTGTGTGTGTGTGGCTATAGAGTTTGTGCACAATTTAAAATAGTGTGTAATTTAAAATTGGTGTGTAATTTTAGTGTTATATATATAGTGTGTGTATATATGTATACATATATAATATTTTATATTTATATAGAGAGAACTAGTTGTGGAAGAAAAGAATATATACACACACACATATATATAATATTTTATAATTTATATAGAAAGAGCTAGTTAAGGTGGAAAAGAACAGTAGTTTTAGATAAAAAATTTCTGTAGACAACTCATATTGCCCAGGGCACAGATAAAGATCAGAACTGGATGGATACATTCGAGTTATAATTATAGGGATGTGATGTTTACATGCATGAAAGTAAATGTTCTTTCTTGGGAAGTGAAGTGGAATTAGACACGAGGATGAAAAGAGAAAAGATTTGGTCCTCAAGTATTAAGGACGAAGTAGAATAATGAAATGAGAGCAAAATGGAACATTAAGACTAATTGAAAGCAAACATAAAACTAAGGGGCTTTGATTGAAAAAGGAAATGGTCAATATGCCACAATTAAAGTAAAATTAGCAAATTCTACCTTTTATTACATAAACGGTGAAGTGGATTTGAACACGTATTTCTGAAGCATAGAATTTAATTATTAAATGTGTTAGAAGAAATTCTGTACAACAAAAAGATAATTAGGAATGGAAGATTTTAGAACTGGTATTTATTAACCAAGTTCGAAGTAAATGCCTGTATATATGCATAGTATGTGTATATTCTCTTCTTCCCAGACATACTGCATATGCATTCCAAATATGTTAATAATTTACTCTAACTATTACTACTGTTGTTTGGTTAGGAGAGAGAGTGCTATCTCCTTTTCAAAGGCAGGTGTGTGTGAGCATGTGCACAACAACCTCCCACCGTATGTCTCTCAGCACATGTATGGCTCTCTTTTATCTTACTCACTGCTAACCACTGCACAAGGCTAGCCATGCCAGAAGTGGCTTTCTTCGCCACTCTGTTGCTTATTTTACCAGCTGCCACCATGGGATGAGGGAAGGTCTCCATTTTATTTCTCTCTCTTACCTTATTTAAAAAATAGCTTATTAGATGGGATATAATAAACACAAAATTCTCTCTCTATGTCTCTGTATACACATGCACACACACAGAGATGCCTATTTTGTGTGTATGTGTGTACTTTAAATCGAAACAACCATGAATTCTAAGGATAAAATGATCAAAAATACACACCTCTATTCTTCCACCTCAGTTAATCTCCCCTTCCACAGAAAGTGTTCCTAGATAAAATTCAAACGGGAAGCATTAACTAGCATTAATCTGTCATATTTGAAAAGACAATACAATGCAGAGGAAGAACTGGAAGTAAATAAGCACCGAATTTCACGTGAGCATTTTTTTTGTGTGTGTGGTTAAACTTTAACTGTTATCCATTATTTGAAGAAGGGCTTCTGTAAACTTAAATTGGCACACAGGCACATCATATTACTACCCTCCTCCTGGCCTAAAACTGGAAAGAGACAATTAACTTGGCTAGAATACTCCACTAGAGGCAAACATCCTTCACAGAAATAGTTGATGCTATATTCAACATATCTGAGATCCAAATCCCTTTGTGTCTAGTATTTTGGCAGGTTGCTTTGTTCAGTATCTCCTTCCTCTTAGAAAAGAGGCCTTTATTTAATAATTAGAACCTCCCACAGAGGAGCTAGTAAAGAGCCTTTCACACACCTAATTAGCACTCTGAGCATTCTCCCTGACTCCTAGCAGTTTCCCTCCCTGAGAGAAAATAAACAAACGAACATGGAACAAATCACTGCATCCCACGAACAAGCTGCAGTCTGCACGATCTTTTCCCTGTTCAGCTTGCAGTTAGCTACACAGAGGCTGTCCGCTCTGTTCACCCTCTTCCCTGTCCGATCTCTAGAAATATGCATAATAATATTCTTTTTGGTAACTTCTGCAGGTTGCTTTGAATTATAATAGAAGTCAAGGATGATAACTCCTTTTCCCATAAAACATATATTATAATCTCATGTAAATAAGGAGAAACGTGGACTAAAAATAAATACTCCATAGTGATTTTCTTCAAGTTTTCTTATGGGAGGAGCAAAAGCTGTCTTTCTCAATTATTTTCAAATTTACATTATATCCCTTGGTACATTTTAAGATATTTTATTCGTAGAAGAAGTATATAATTATTAAACGTTAATATGGGTTCATCTGTAAGTAACAGTGACTCAAAATAATATTACTTTAAGGAAGAGAGACTCTTCTGATTTTTTTTTCTCAAAATCCATTCATGGAAGATTTGAAGAAGGAAAATGAATCTTTAGGACTTTTTGGAAACCTTTTATCGACCTCTTTTGGTACAATGAGGAGAGAAAATATCAGCATCAAAATTTATGAAATGAGACATTTAGAAAAAATCCTGAGGATTGTGATAAGACATTCTTCTAAAAAGTTATGTTAGGGGGAGGCGGGAGGGGTGCAAAAAAAAAAAAGTTATGTTAGTAATGTTCTTTTTGGTGCAGATGAAAATAGAGTTTGGAAAGCTTGAGTTAAAATGATTTCAATAATCAGACTCAATTGTGGCATTTTAAGAATTTCTCAGCTCATTTTGGCATGTCATTTTATATTTTATGTATGCAAAGAGTAAAATGTGATAACATTTATTGTATAAATTAATTCTAAAACGTTTAAAATCAGCATAAAATCTTAAACATCTGAATAGAAATTATTATTCTCTTGACACATAGTCTCACTGGGTCACCCTTGGTAGAGTGCGGTGGCTTCACAGCACCCTCAAACTCTTGGGCTTAAGCAATTCTCTTGCCTCAGTCTCCCAAGTAGCTGAGACTACAGGCACCTGACACAATGCCTGGCTATTTTTTGGTTGCAGTTGTCATTATTGTTTAGCAGGCCTGGGCTGGAATCCGCTAGCTCTGGTGTAGGTGGCCAGTACCCTAGCTGCTGAGCTACAAGCACCAAGCACTGAATAGAAAATATTATACTTTAAATTAATTGTCAATATTTATTATTTCTTGGTACCATGTAAAAAATAATGGCACCTTCTAGCCAACATAGTCCTTGATTGAATAAACTACAGCATATCTCCTGATCTTGAGACTTATTTGAAATTGATACAATCCTTACTATGTTCACCCTGCCACCACCACGGCCCAGACTGTCACCTCTCCTCTCCACCTTGCTCTTTTCTCTGGAAGAATCCATTGCCCTCTGCCTTTCTGTTGTGTTTGATCACTGGGAAACACACTCAGGAGATTGTAGAGAGGGAAGAAAATAGAAGGGGTGTTACTTATTTCTGTACTTTCCTTGGTTCAATTCTGACAATTACTGTATTTTTTGTGGCCCTAGTTTTCACAGGATTCCATGAATTCTATTCCTCTCCCTTATAAGATTAGCTATAACGTATTCCCTGGAATCTAAATGTTATCACATGGCTCAGCGCCTGTGGCTTAACAGGCTAAGGTGTCAGCCACGTACACCTCAGCTGGCGGGTTCGAATCCAGCACGGGCTGCAAACAACAATGACGGCTGCAACCAAAAAATGGCCAGGCGTTGTGGTGAGTGCCTGTAGTCCCAGCTACTTGGGAGGCGGGGGCAGGAGACTCGCTTGAGCCCAGGAATTGGAGGTTGCTATGAGCTGTGATGCCGCTGCACTCTATCCAGGGTGACAGCTTGAGGCTCTGTCTCAAATAAATAAATAAATAAATAAATATCATCACATATCATTTCTTGCCACTACTTTTCATATTTGGAGTTTCACTGTCCCTTTGGTTCTTTTAGCTTCTTCATATCTTTGTAGATACTGTAGTCCCTTCATCCACTTCTGTTCCATTAACCTCTTTTAAGTGTATCATTTCATTCCTGCTAGAACTCTGAGCGAATCTTCCAGTGGTTTTTCCTTTAATGTCAGCTAGAATCAATCAATAGATTCTATAATAGATCAATGTTAAATTTAGTGTATATGTAAATACTCAGCAATGAGATTGGTATTTTATGTTTCATAGTTTATAATGTTCAGGTGTAAGAGTTATGCACTATCTTTTAAAAAGCGTAGAAAGTGTTCTCACTTTTCTGTGTTCTAAAAAATTTTAGTTAGCATGAGAATTATGTGCTATATTAAAGTTTGAAAATAATGACTTCTAGAAATATGTGATCCTGGAATATTGACCACAAGGGCCTTTATGTTCCCCTAAGCTTGATTAAACTTCAGGTAGGAATCTGATTCTACCCCCATGACTTCCCTTTTGGTAAAGCATTACCTTTAGAACATTTGTAATTGTGAATTTTTACTCTGCTTCCTTGAGATCTTTTAAATCTTTTAAAAGCCTCTTGCTGGTTTTATAATTTAGGAATGTGTTTTGCAAGGACCGGGGAGCCATTTCTCAGAAATGTCATCAAGGAAGATAGCACCCTATTTCCTAGTCTCTATCAGAAAGTAGAATTCCAACTTCTTTGGAGCCTACCTTCAAGCTATAAAAGGTTTACTTTTCCTTTGGTTAAAGCCAATTAGCAAACTCTGATCTCATAAAAGACTTTTGTAACAGCAGTATTGAGTTCAGATTGCTTTGTATGGTCTCTCCTGTGCTGAAATAGTCTTTGGATAAAGTCTTTCTCACCTTCTTACCTTTGGCAGGTGCAATTTCCTCTTTGAAACAAGTTTTTCTTTTTTTTGATATTTCCTTCTTTATTTCTTGACCAGCTATTGTTTGATACTAATATTTTCCCCAAAATCACATCTTAGATTTGCTAGAATTTTGTTGTGCATCCCATTTTCATTTTAACACTTCTGTTTTTATATTTATACATTATGACCTTTATATTTTTTGTTCTTTGTGCTATCAAATTAAATGTATATTTTATCATTTTTTATTGCTGTAAATAATAAAGAGCTTTAGGCAGTTAAGTTTCTTCTGGGTATAATCTCATAATTTTAAATATGTAGTTTGTTATTTTTTGGAAATTGAAATTTGTTTACCTCTTTTATCCATTTGTTTAGGTAACAAATGAATAAATTTCCATTCCCCTAAGATACTTTTTATTTCCACATTTACAACATCTTTAGAGTTCTAAATGTGGTATGATCAAAGGATAAGACTCTACAGTTTCTATTTTTCAGCATTTTATAATTTTCTTCTTTATTCAACATGTGTTAAGCATTATAATTTTTTAATCAATGAAAAAGAAGATATATAGAAAGTTTGCAGTGTTTAAATGTATTTATACATTTTTTCAATGTTATATGTACATATAATTTTATTTATTGAGTTATTTATATATGATAGCTTATTTTTATGAATTAATTATGTATATATAATTTTCTATCAGTGCTAGAAATAAATAAATATTAATAAATTGCCAGGGAGGAGCCAAGATGGCAATCTGTAGCCAGCTTTCCACAGAGGTTCCTGCCCAGAAGGACAGTTAAAGGATAGAAACTCAGCAAGAAAGCTGATGGTTTGGATCTGAGCCAAAAGAAAAGGTCAAAGAGTGCACATCAACACTCCTGGGGTGACCTGAGACCCTGAGGACACAAACAAAAAGGTACAGAGCACATCATGAAGCAGACGGGAGTCCCCTCCCCCATGAGAGAGGTTCGCAGTATACTCCATACCTTCATACAAATAAGTGAGCAGAGTTCCCACTCTACCCCACGGGAGAGACCCTCTAAAAACCAGACCTCCTTCCCCTACTAGGGTGCCGCAGCGCTCTCCAGCCAAGCATAAAACTGTATATACTCTCTACCTGCAACTTGGTGTTCCTGGTGTTCCCCTCCCCTCTCACCCTGAGGTCTGGGGGCCTGTTCCCCACAGAGTCCAGATTCTTGGAGACTTTCTTGAGGGGTGTGGACGGGTGCACACTGTTGTTAAACTGTGCTGGTTTTCTGGCTCAGAGTGGTGAGCCGAGAGACCTGGACGGTGGGAAGGTCTCCTGAGGCACGAGACGAGACCAGCTCCGGGAACAATAGCTGGAGAGCTGCACCCCTGGGGATGTTTTGAGGAGACATTCCCAGTCTTCTGGGCGGCCAGGGGAGGCAGGCAGCTTCTCCGGCGGCGCCGGCAGAACGGACAACAACCAAGGCATGTGAAGGATTTGCCTGAGGCGGTCCAGCTGGGAGTCAGCGCGGGGGTTAGAATACTAACAGAGGGGCTGCTTTGCTTAACCTGGCCCTTAGGGGATGAAAGCTAAGACAAAGGGCTGGAACTCACAGACTGAGTAAAACCCATTCACAGCCCCAGTCTGATCAGGGAAAATAGCCTTGACAGAAATAAATTCTGTGAACTTGTTCTGTTCCAGCAGCAACATCAATCAGGGACAGGGCTGGAAATGAGTGAATCACCCCAGCCCCTGTTAAGTATCCAGGTTGTCAGGCCTCACCTCCCACTGCCAAACAGTGACAGGCAGTAGTGACTGGTTGTGGAGCCACAGACCTCACTGTGATCCAGGCAGGCACAAACCTCTGGAGCATCTGCTCATTGGAGGAAACTGGATCACAACTGTCACCACCAACTGGGTGTGACAGAGGGGCAAGGTTGGGAAGGAGGCATCAACCTTCCCAGACTAATTTACTTGCTGGGGGGATGTCCTCCTGAGCTCACAGAGCATCGAAGTGAATTATACAAGAGCTTCCAGCAGATCCCTGCTATCTAGTTTGCCAGAGACTTTTTTAACTCTTCCATTTGAGATCAGTGCTGGCTAGGACTATTGATTAGGACCTCGTCAGTTGGGCTAATCACCCGAGGACTTTCCAAAGTGGTACCCTGGGTGTGTGATAGTGGTAAGGTTTGATTTGGCTTTTTCAATTGTTGCCTGTAGGGGGTGCGGTGACTTAACTCTGGTATTCCTTCACAGCTCAGATTTCAATCCAGAGTAACATTCTCTAGGGTTAGACAAACACCAGCTGAAAATAAGACAGAGCCACTTAACCTCACCACACCAAGAAGGTCCCCAGTTTTGCAAGCAGTGGCAAAACTCTAGGGGAAAAGGTATAGATGCCAGTCCAAACTTTTAAGCAAAGAACTGGTCAATCACTACTCCTAGAACTCCCAGCCCAAATTGTCCTTGTCTACTCATCTAGCCAAATGGTGTAAAATTAATCATGGGGCAGAATCAACAGAAAAGCTCTGGAAATATGAACAACCAGACTAGGTCAACCCCCCCAAGGAATAATCTGGCGGACACAAGCGAGGATCCTATGCATAAACAGATGGCTGAAATGTTGGAAATTGAATTCAGAATTTGGATTGCAAACAAGATCAATAAAATAGAGGAAAAGTTGGA
>CAUYON010061335.1:0-15923 GCA_963573935.1 Arctocebus calabarensis
ATATAGTGATCAAGAAAATGCCATGAAGGCTATCTGTAACAGTACGATCAAAACATTTCTGAATGTATATGAATCGTGCCCTATGATTGCACCAATGTACAGAATTATGATTCAATAAAATTATAAAAATATATATATATAATTCATACAGGAACATACGAGCAGCCCATAAACAATTGGAAACTGACTAGCAAACATAAAATTAAAAAAAAAAAAACAGGACACTAATGTTTCATCCATCAGACTGCTATTGATGAATAAAAGGATTATAGTCTAAAGTGAGTGAAGATGCATGCTTTCTAATTTGTCTCTAAATTGTTTTACTGATACATATTGCTTTAAAATATTTAAACATTACAAATATGTAAATAGTAATGAAATGTGTGAATTTATTTACCTTGCTCCGTTGTTCAGGCTGCAGTACAGTGCCTTGTACCCTCTAACTCCCGGAGTCAATTGGGCCTCCTGCCTCACCCTCCTAAGGGTATCTGTAGACTAGAGCCCTGCACTACCATGCTCAGTTATTTTTCTTTTCTTTTAGAGACAGGCTCTTGCTCTGTTGCCTAGGCAATAGTGCTAGACTGCAGTGGTATCATCATAGTTCACTATAATCTTGAACTCCTCGGCTCCAATAATCCTCCTGCCTCACTCTCCTAAGGAGCTGGGACTACAGGTGTGTGTCATGACATCCATTTTTTTTTTTTTCTTTTAGAGACAGGATCTTGCTATGTCACCCAGGCTTATCTCAAATTCCTGGCCTCAAGGGATTCTCCCACCTGGGCCTCCCAAATTGCTGGGATTACAGGTGTGACCAATGATCTGGT
Organism: Arctocebus calabarensis; assembly: GCA_963573935.1. Classification (NCBI taxonomy): domain Eukaryota; kingdom Metazoa; phylum Chordata; class Mammalia; order Primates; family Lorisidae; genus Arctocebus; species Arctocebus calabarensis. The sequence goes on from CAUYON010061335.1 coordinate 825, forward strand.
CTCTGAAATGTATGGATACTGTAGGAAATGGGAAGTAGAAATTAGCACCATTGAGAGTGAAAAGTGATGCTTACTTGATTTTATGTACTGTCTATACATATCAAAAAAGATTGTTAGATATAGTAGTAACTCAAGTGCCCACCAATACATGAATGGATCAATAAAATGTGGTTATCTGCGTATAATGGAGTACTACTCAGCCATAAAGAAAAAGGTGATCTATTATCCTTTGTGATAACCTGGGTGGAGTTAGAGACCATTCTTCTAAGTGAAACATTATAGGAATGGGGAAGCAAATACATGTGCCCAATATCAGCACTTATGTGCACCCATGGAAGTAAATCTCAGGGAAAATCAAGCTCGAAGGGGGAGGAGCAGGTGAATGAATTCACAATGACTGGGTATGGTGCACACCATGTGCGAGGCCACTTACAACCTTGACTCAATTTGTGCAGAATACAAAGTAAACAAAGCATGTGTACACTAATACCCTGAAATTAAGAAATACACACACACACACACACACACACATATATATATATATAATAAGAACTATAAATTTTCCAACTAATATTGGTTGCTTATGCAGCCACACGTTAATGGGGATAAAGTAACAAAAAATCATGCCCAGGAAATGAAGCTTCTATTCTATGTGTACTGGGGGAGCATAATAGTGATTTAAAATTGAGCTTAATTTGTCCTGTATTTTATATTTATTCCAGCACCAGACTCTTCTGATTACTATGGTTTTTCAATGCATTATATTCATGTTTTCCAGATGTCTGCCTATAATTTAAAAGTAAAAGATATTTAATTTTCCAAATCAACTTTAGAATCATTTGATCATGACCTGGAAATAAAATATAACATCATTCAATTTTTATTAGGATTGAATTATTATATATTAATTCAAAGAAATTGACATCCTTGAAAAGAACAACTACCTGTATTTCAAATCTTATGTGCTTCCTGAAAAATTTTAGAGTTTTATTCATAAAGATCTCATGTATTTCTTATTATTCTGAGACAATTTATTTTTGTTTCTATAATATTTTAACTGATTATTGTCGAAATTAAATTAAAAGAGAGTTCTATATATTAATTTTTAAGTAGTTTACTTGCTGAACTCAGAGTAGTTTTAATATCCCTCCCTCCTTCCAAATAGTTATCTAGAAGTGTACAAATATACAATCAAAAATAAAATATTGCTTTCTTTTTAACTACCTTTACACCATTTCCTTTTAAAAATTCTTTTTCCAATGCACTGGGGGACTTTTTAAAGATGACGTTAAGTAGTGATGGTGATAGTAGAATTCACATATTTTAATTTGAATGATAATCTTTCTAGTGTGATGCAAGACATTAGTTGAATTCAATTATTCTTATCCTATTAAGAAAATATACATAATCACTTTAATAAGTTTTAACTAGAATAGTTATGAAATTTTATCAAATGTCTTTAATATCTGTTGAATGAGTTGCATTTTTTTCCTCCTAACCTATTAATACGATGAGTTATGTAAGTACATAAGATGTCTTAATATTAAAACATTTTTGCATTCCCGAATGAGCTTTACTGACTAATAGTTTGTTATTTATTGTAATCCTGTATTTTAATCTTTATTCATGTTGATCTTAGTATATATGTGCTTCCCATTGTTTCTTTTATACAGTGTCATGTTGAAGTACTTAGGGTGCTGTGTGAAACTTTAAGTGATTTTTTGATGACACTTGTAATGAAACTACCGAGGCATTGAAAAATATACCCCGGTAAGACCATAAGTTGGCAGCAGCACCATTTTCTATCGGCAGGTTCCTAAGTTATTTTTCCTTTCCTGTGCACGTCAGATAGCGTCCCCATGATATAAATTAATCATGCATTTAGAATAATGAGAGACACCCTGGATATAGATGTGCTCTTCTACTGATACTGACCATTCTCTTCTCAATTTACTGTGCTAGCTGTCAGCAATAAATTTAAGGCAGACACACCCTTGTCAGTACTCAATATTGACACATATAAACGCCTTTATAAACTATCCTGAACAATGAAGAAAAGAAAATTGGCACGCAACCAAGGCATTGTGCTCCAGAGCCAAGACTGTGATTCTGGAACATTTCCACTGTGGTTTTCACTTCAGAGTAATTTGTACAATTTGGAAAGCAGTCCATAAAACCCTGAGTGGGAACAGGTTATCCAAGGTAACAACTCCTCTGTCAAAGGAGAAACAATATTAATAATCACAGACTAGCAGGAAGTCACGTGTTATCAGTTATTACAGTTAATAAAGAAAAGCAAAGGTCATTTCATATTTCTGTGTGTATGTATTTGTGTGCATACATGATGTATATATCTGCATATGTATGATTAATAATGTATTATTCAGTGGACACAAAGGCAAGTTATTTATATATGCTTAAAATACACAACTGGTAATACCCTAATGATGTGGGAAAATAAATAGCAACTCAGCCACACCTAAAAACCTGCTGTAATAGAAGCACTAACTGTGTCACATTTCTACTGTGCAAAAGCCCTGGCTGCAAAAGGAATAATGAACAGAGTTTATATGAAAGATGAGGTATTCAATAAGGAAATTTACAGTCATATCAATCTGCAACTGTGTTTGCCACCCTGGATTCTTGCAACCCAACAGTTCATAATTGGATATTAGGGATTCTCATTTATAATCACGTCTCTTAACTGCAATTAGAAGGTTGGGATGAGGTTAAAATGTCAGCTGAGAACTGGAATCCAGTCAGGTAACGATGAATGCGGCCTTCTGCCATAACTGCATTCAGTGAAGGTGTAAAGCAGGCAAGTTTGTCTGCCCAAAGTGCCCGCCTGCCCCCTCCTTCTTTGCCCTAGATCCCTCCAGGGGCGTCACCACCTGTGCTTCCGGTAGTTAAATCTTTTTCCTGAACCTTTCACTGCCTTACCAAAGCCTTCTCCCAGATTCTTCCTGCAGAAAGTGAGGAGGAAGCCCATCTTAATGAGGCTACAAACTAAGCAAGTGAATCCAGGCCAAGCTACACTTGAAGTTGCTATTAATCATGTTCCCACTCCACAATCACCATGGAGCTTCCTGTGCGAAGTGAATACGTTCTTTTCTTGCAAAAAAAAAAAAAAAGAGAGAGAGAGAGAGAGAGATGCTCTTGCATTTTAATGACTTAAAACCATAAATTAAAAAAATGTAATTCAAGTGAAGAAATAGAAGGTTAACCCAACATGGTATGTACATGGTGCCCGGTAGGGAGGAGTGAAGAGAATTTGGAGAATCAAAACGTTCTAGAATCCTTCAAAGTCCGCCCCATCTTGATGACACTGCCTTCCTGTTTTCAAGTTTCTATCTACAGGTTTGTCTATTTTCTTTAACTTTTTTCAAGTGTGAAAAAGACACCGCTCTCTCAAGAAAAAAAAAATAACCGTGGTTCAAGTCAAACCTCTAAAATAGTTAGGATGACTTTATCTTCCTATTTTCAAGAATTTAGATCTCTAAGTTTATTTATTTTCTTTAGTTTTTTTCAAGAGTGAGTAAAGACATCGGTCTCTTGATAGCAAAATAACAAACCTAATTCAAGTTAAACCTCTAAAATTGACAGGAATTTTTTTCTATGTCTTAAGTTAAAGTGACTAACGCTTCTGAATATCCCAGAAACAAATGATCTGCTCAGAATTAGAAGGAGAAAACTACTGCATTTTTGTGGCTTTATTTCATGGAGAAAGAGGACCAAAATTTTATCTGTTCTTTTTTTATATTTTCACAAAGAAATAATTACATTTTTCTAACATTTTGACAATTTGCCACTCTTAGGAAAATTGAAAGACATAGGAAAGGTGATGTCAAAGTTATATAATCAAGATTTTTCAGCTTAGAAAGGTACAGATTTTTTTCTCCCCAATAAAAGTGGTAGCAATGTTCCTCCCACTTGCAAAGTACCAGAAACTATTAATAAATACAGAATGTGGAATGAGGAAGGAAACCCTTATCAAAGGTAGTGGACTCCAACTAGTATAGGGGACTTAGTAAGAAGAGAGAGGACATGTTAAGAAACTTAGAGGTTTAGATAGAGACTGTGCGAATAGTTTCCAAAGGCTCATTAGAACTAGCTTCAGGAAAAGTTAATTATCAGTTGAAGGACTCGGGGAATGAAATTTGGGATGAAGCTGAAAATGAAAAACATCACAAGGTATAGAAAAATAAAATTAAGAATTCCAAATATTTTCAAATATAATCATTACTCAAATACTACATTATTTATAAAGTGATACTTGAGCTTGCACCAGAAACAAATGTATTGTTTCAGCTGAAACCACAGCATAATTTCAATAGCAGTCATCTTAATTCCCCAACTGTCTTCTAACCTCGTTTTTAATTTTTATCTTTATTTGATCAACCTGATATTTGTCTGTCCTGTTATGCCAAATGGATGAATACTACAAACATCTCTGATTATTTTAGCATAAACAAAAGGGAAGAACATAATCTAGTTTGGGATCTCCGGATAAAATGGCATTTTTGTGGCATTTGTCACTCAAGAGCTTTTAGGGAGAAGAATCTGTCTTGCACAGAATGCTAACTGGTTGATCTGTCGGTAAAATTCTTCAGGAATAAGATTTGGAGATTGAAGAAGGCAGCCACACTACCTAGTATTCCGTTGAAATTTTAAAGCAAAAGCAATTTCGGGTGAGGGAAACCAGGAATAAATTCTTCGACATTCCTAAGTGTTAAATGTTAAAGTTTGGAGGATATGATTCCGAGTTTACAATGGTAAACTTGGAAGGAGGGAGTGTGAGAAGTAACAGGAGCTGTCCTCAATAAGTAGGCAGGGGATGTTTATGAAGGATATTGTAGCCTACGACAAATATGGGTTTTTCAAAAAAAGAATAAGAAACGCTAAATCTGGCGTGGCACCTGTGGTTCAAGTGGCTAAGGTGCCAGCCACATACATCTGAGCTGGTGGATTTGAATTCAGCCCTGACCCCCCAAACAAGGATGGCTGCAACCAAAAAATAGCCCAGCGTTGTGGCAGGTGCCTGTGGCCCCAGCTACTTGGGAGGCAAAGGCAAGAGAATTGTTTGAGCCCAAGAGTTTGAGGTTGCTGTGAGCTGTGATGCCACAGCTTGAGGCTCTGTCTCAAAAAAAAAAAAAAAAAAAAGAAAAGCTAAATCTATGCTGAAGCCATGAGAACATTGGAAAAATGTCCCAAATGAAGACTGTGGGAGAAAAGTACGTTGGCTCCAAGGCTATAATGGGAGAATATAGCTGAACTTTTTTCAATATTTCTTTTTCCCATTTCATTGCATTTGGGGTTACTGCTGGGATTTCCCCTTATAATGCACAATCAAGAGGAATTTTCTAAAATGCAAAGTATGTTTTACATGTGCTGTTCTCGAAGCTAAGTAAGTTCTTAGAGCCAACTGGGAAGCCATGAAGTAGAATAGGAGGAAAATTATCAAAGAGTATGCCCTATGGAGATAGATGCATGATTCATCAGGAAATAGGCTCCAGTTTCCTTTTCACTTTTTCCTTATTTCTATTCTGAAATCAAACAAGAATTGTAGTAAGATTTATTTTTTCTTTCTTTAATGCAAATGTCAGATGACAGCATTAAAGAGAGTAATTTGAATATCATGACATCCTGCGTAATTAATCCAGTGGGCTAAGGAATCATATAGACCTGGAGAATCTAACCTCTGGTCTTTACCTGCTGTGTGACTTTGAAGAAATTATTCAACATCTCTGCTACATAAACTCATCTGTAAAGTAAGAATAATGATGCTTGCCTCATATGGCTATAACAATTGACACGTAAATAAGTGCTTGACACATTCTAAGCAATTCACTAATGTAAGTTATCATTATTATTACTACGAAATTTATATCGATTTTGGTTATTAGTGTCAGTAGTGCTAGAATGAGGAGTATTTTCCCAAATCCTATTATTTTATGACTTATCTTTTATCAAAGAAATCAGAATATTTTAGCAATAGAAATTGTTTAATTCCAAGTGTTTTTTATTTAATCATGAAATATGAATTTGTTTTTCTCCAGGAGAACATAATTAAAACTCACTTTATAAACATATTTTTTTGGTCCAAGACTTAATAATAATCTTCCTAGTGTGATAAATCTCACCTTGAAATTTCAAGTTCTAATTTGCACAAACCAATCAAAAAACAATGATCATAAACAACCAATCAACAATATGAACCAAAATGAATCATCTATCACCCAGTAATAAGTGGGTGATAGATGATTTAAAAGTCTTACACTTACTTTTATCATTCTGTTACAAGACAGAGCAGTTATAACCAAATTTAGAGTGCACCTATGTGTAAAATCATTATTTTTTTTAAAGAAAAGATTATTATTGAAGATCTCAAGTCCATACAGAGGACTGATAAATGTATGCAGACAATTATAATTATTTTCTAATATTCACTAAAATAATAAGGGAGCACATGATATTTATTACATGTCTAATTTGTAGTGATAGCTAGTTCTCAGTTATTTTTAATATACCAATATTAAATAATACAGATTGCTAGAGTCTTTCCAAAATTTTTATGCCCAGGATTTTCAATATGAGGTCTTATATGATTAAGATGTATTCCTTAATATATTTTCCCCTGACTGAAACACAGAAAAGACAAACCAAATGTTTATTAGAGAAACAAAAAAGTGAATGGGTGAGTGAGTGAATTAATGAATGTCCAAAGTTCAAGGCTCCTTTAAGTTTTAAAAATTGTCAACGTTTTGCCTCTTGCCCAAAGTGGTCCCAGATACATAAAAAGTTTCCATGATTAAGAAAAAAGTACTAGAGTAACTTTTTTTTTGTTTGTTTGTTTGTTTTTTGGTAATCTACTTAGATCAGCATTGTATACTCCCTGAAATTTAGCCATCCTCCAAGACCATCCTTGCCCTTGGTTACATCATCTGTGCTGCCTGCCTTTCCTTCGTCCTCCTCAAGGGGGCGCGCCAGAATCTCCTCGGTTGGGCGTCCACTTGAGCACCTGGCAGCGCCCTGAGTCCTCATTATTTAATTACCCTTCCTGGGATGACCCAGAAAGAGCTATATGCGCGGCCAAGCAGTCATACACCACTGAGGGAAACATTCAGAAGTAAATAGATGATAGAATGTGGCATGAGTGAATGGCACTGTGTGTGGGTGTGTGTGTGTGGGGAGAGGGTTAGCTTGTCATACAGACAGCCTTTCTCAGCATCTTTTTGCAGTATTTAAATACTCAATTTGTTCAATTTTCTGTACATACATATATATTTCATCCCTTAACTGTTATCGTTCTCTACATTTAATTTTCCCATTTAGGTGAAGGGTAGGATCATAAGGCTGATATTTCAGGAGATAATCATGAAAGCGCTGCTTCTGTCCCAGGGCTCTCCGGAGGTTCTTGACACAAGGCAGAAGTGGGCAAGTGGAAAACAAAGTCCGCTTGGTAGTGCCTGACCACGCCGTCCGTCTCTTCACACAGGGCCTCTCGAACGGCCAGGCTCGGGCTGAATTTCAAAGGCGTGTTTCTTTCACCCTCTCTGTGGACCCAGGCCGCCTGGCCTGGGGGCGAGGCTCTTGAGTCCAGTCACACAGCTGGTCGTGTGGATAGAGATGGCGGGCGGTGCCCACGGCAGGGAGGGCAAGCAGCAGAGGGCACCTACTGCCTGGATGACAGAAGGAATAAGAGACAGGCCTGGCCTAACTCCTGACATTTCCAAAACTGGCTGTGGGCCCATAAAACTTCCTCTCCAGGCAAAAATGGCCAGATGGGATAGACAGGAGCATTCTTCCCCACCGGCTTACGACTGCTGACTGCTCGCTAAGTGTCAACAGCTATCCAATCCTAAAGAATTCACCTGCATTGCATGATTTAACTTCCTAACAACCCAAAGAGACAAATACTACTATTATGACCATTTTACAGGTGCAGAAGTTGAGGTTTAGGGGGAGTTTAAATAACCTGACTCGGACCACAAAGCTGATGCTTCCTGAGGAAGCAGGACTGGCTTCCTCTCCGACCTGACAAGCTGTGTCTGCTCCTTCTAAACATTACTCTATAAATCCTGTTTGGCAAATGGTTGCCATGGGATTGTGTTGCATGAGAACTCATTTTGAAAGTTTCCACTGTGTCCACCCTGGCAAACCTACCACTATATTTCATCATCTCACAAATAAATTTATTAAGAACCTCCTATTTGCCAATAACTGTGTTAGGCCCTGGGGAACCAAGATTGAGCAAGGGAGTAAAGGGCTCTGACCTCACTGAAACATGTCTGGGAAGAAGATAGAAAAATCAATTCAGTGGAACAATAGCATCTAACACTCCTTCCCCCTAACCTGGGAAGCGTAGGTATTAGCACAAGCTTAGCAACCACCTCTGTACCTGTCTACAGTGCCTGCAATTTACCATTCCTAAAATGCATGGAATATTTTTTCCTTAAACACTTGGATAACTATGCTAGGTCCTGAGATGATAGTCTCTGCTTTACAGAAAACAAAACTTAGTCAAGGAAAGAAAAACAAAGGTCAACAGCATTAAGGCAGAAAAATTAAAGGGGGAAGAAGAGGGAATAAAAAAAAGAAGCTTGGATTCCAGCGGTGGGAACTGAAGGTTTTTTAAAATAAGTAACTTTTTGACTTTACACATTCATTTCATTCACCCCCAAAACCTGTTTACTGTTCAGTGTGGATCCAAAGTTCTGCCTTCCTTTCCTACTTGGGCTTCCTACCTCCTTATTTCATTGTACATAAGAAGATTGAGTAAAATGATCTTAAATGACTTCTGTGGCCCTGACACACAATCCTTCAAGAAAGTTGGTGAAGTGAACATTTTCACTAGATTTGCTATGATCACCTGAGCCCTAAGTACCTTTTTGTCTGAAAGCTTCCATTATCTTGTATTAGATATATACCTTCTGAATCATTTCTGAAATTCCCAAGTCAGTATCTTTGCATTTCAAGTTATTTTAGCCTTCAGTATTTCATACCCTGAAAAAAAAAAAAAAAGAAAAGAAAGTAACTACCTTTCTTATCTTATATGCCATGAACTAAAAGCAGTCAGTCAATTAATTAGAAGATATATGCTGATTCCGATAAGGCTAGCAAGAAAAATTCTTATTTTTCTAAAAATGTAAGAATCCACAGGAATTCTTTTAATATCAATTAAAGTTATTAACAATTATTTATCATGTATCTTACTTAGATTGCAACTACTTTTATGGGTAGTTCTCAACCTGTGACAATTTTGTGTCCAAAGGACCTTGGACAACATCTGGAGGTATTTTTAGTTAACACATTGGAGTGCTGTGGGCATCTCAGTGAGTTGAGGCCAGGAATGCTGATCAACATCCTACAATCCCCAGGACAGCCTCCTGCAATAAAAAAAAGTATCTATTCCAACATTTCAATAGTGCCAAGTTAAGAAACTCTGACATAAATGGTATACGTACTTTTACGGGAGACCCATTATTCTATGCCATGGCAAAATGTGTAACAGTTGTTTGCATTTATTTTCCAAAGCTTATTATTTAAAAAGCCATAACTCTCTGTCTTAATCAAGCTTTGCATTTGAGCAAACGTTAGCCTGTCTCCCTTCCTGTCTCCTTTCACAAGTTTCATAAAACTAACCCAGTTGCTACCACCTGCAGTCAAGCCAGGACACAGAGAAGAAGAAAGTTTGATCCTGTGAAAGGGGCCAGAAAAACTACCAGAACCTTAAGCTGGCAGAGTTCCTCCTGTTTCCCAAGCTAAGCCAAGTCCATGCAGTGTCACACCTACCCAGCTTCTGTTCCTGCACACATCTGTGGGCCAGAGGGTCTGAGTCCAGGTCCTACCTCTGCAGCCCCCTAGCAGTCTAGACTTGGCTACCCGTGATTAGACTTACTCTCTCCACACGTGCATCTGGCATCATTAAAAGGGGGATGGTAACAGTAAACTTACCCAGAGGATGATTGTGAAGATTAAATGAATGAAAATATGTAAAGGGCCTGGCCCACAGTGTGCCCAGCATACAAGTTAACAGTCGTTTCCAGCTGAATAGTTATCATTGTGGAACCTAGCATGGTGTCACTTTGTGTTATGAGAGGAAGCTGACTTTTGCCTATCACCTTCTGAAGCCATTTACTCTGAATCTTCACCAGGGGTTTTAGGTTCTCCTTGGTTTTAGAGCTCCGCCTGCACCCAGCATCCCCAACACTTTCTATTGATTGATTCTGGTTCACTTCCAGATCTTCCCCAGCTGAAGAAATTCTGTTCATGCTATTAATGTCGTTGGCCCACAGCCATGCACACAAATGTTCCAAGGGTCAATAACATCAAAAATGATTCTTTTTTCTATAAATTTCAAGTTTTAAATTACGTCTCAACCTATAAGAAAATGTTGTTTCAACAGAATTGTATTAGCCTTATATAATCCTATATATCCCTTCTAGGCAAATGAATAAACACGATTAACTGATTCAAAAGCAACTTTTAAAGTCCAGACACAGTGGCTCATGCCTGTAGTCCCAATATGTCAGGAGGCCAAGGAAGGAGGATCATTTGAGCCCAGGAGTTCTTGCTGGTCAATATAGCAAGAATCTATCTCTACAAAAACAACAACAACAACAACAACAACAACAACAAAAACCTAGGGGAGCACAGTGGGCTCAACTCCTCAGGAGTCTAGGGCAGGAGGATTACTTGAGCCCAGAAGTTTGAGGCTACAGTGAGCGATGATCATTATACTGCTGTACTCTATCTAGCCTAGGGCAAGACCCTGTCTAAAGAAAAAAAAAAGAACAATTTTTAAAAAAATACCATATCTTTCATAGATCTATAGAAATTTCACACAAATTCAAACAATATGCTATTATCATGCAATTGCCAGTGGCATGAAGGAATCTTGCACGTACATATCTAATAAATTTGTGTGGAGTGATCCTACAAAACTATTTAACATACATTTCTTAGTATATAAAACTGTTAAACTGGTATGTGGCAAGAGTCAATGGACTTTCATTTGGTTTCAGTGCAAAATAATGGAATTAGCAAAGTAGATATCACAAACCATCATATTTCCTAAATTGTGATTAAAGCTTCCTGTTTTCACAAAAACACTATAGAACCAAATCTTAGAAACACATAAAAGCAATATGTATATAAACTCAATAAAAACTTACCTATAAATGGCCTGAAATAATGTGCCTGAAAATCATTCAATGAACCCAAAATGGGGAAGAGAATTCCCCCCCTTGAAAACAGACACAAACAAACAGAATCTTACACCAATTCACAAAATGGTTAAGCCACATAAAATGTTTTACAAGGAAATTAATACCACTCTTCAATTTGTTGTTTCTTTTGCTTCCTCATCAAACTTGGTAAACATTACCAATGACAGCATCATTTACACAAGTAAATATTTTTCATTGGAATGCAATTTTAGCAGTACAATGAGTTCCTTCTATCAAAATTATTGGTTTCACTGTGGCAGTTTCCCTAATACAAGCACTTCTTTTCATCATCATGGCTGAAACAAATGTTTGGTTTGAACTTGGTAAATAGACTTGCTACATATATGTATTACGAGAATGTATTTATTTGTTTTTTTCTAATGGGGAAGCAGTGTGTCTTCAGCATGTTGGCATGAGGCCAGTGAACTTTTAAGGTGGTACAGAAGATGCTATATCTTTGTTTTAAGTATCAACTTCCAGCTATTTGTCTGTTAGCCCTTCTGAGAGGATATAGCTGTATTTTGTCAGAAGGTTGGAGAATAGCCCCACTGGTACTAGCCTGTTCTGCTGGGATGATCTATTTCAAGAGGGGTGTGAGTTCGTCTCTGTGGTACAGCAATGAGCTGGCCAGGATTTGTAGACCAACAAGCAGATAGCAAAGGAGTCAATGAATAACTTCTTTTTGGTGAGAGGTACAAACAGTAACCTTACCTAAAACATCTTTTCAACTCTCTTTAAATGTCAATGTCTGCTTAGAATGTATGTTTTTACATTCGGGAAAGTATCACAAAATTCGATTGTGTTATTATGTTCTGGTTTAGCCTACGTACAACTACTTCCACTTTGTACCTAAAATGCAATTCTGACATAACCAATCATAGCTAAGAAATTAGCACAGCTGATCTCCAAGAAACCTATGAAAGAGTGAGGACCTCCCAGGATGCTTCTTATGTTCAGGTAAAGAAGGAACTAATTAGAAGGAATTTGAATGAGTAAGGAAACCCTTTGGAGGTAGGAAGAGGACGCTTCTTAAATATAGCCTGATGTTGGGCACTTCCACCTCAGTGCTAGGTCAATACAAAAGTTTTGAGACAAACTGTGTTATAGGCCATTATTTCACTTTCAAGAACCAGCATCCTTTCGGATTCACCCAGGCAAGTTTCACCTTGCTCAGTATACTGATGTTGTTGGGTGGGCTTCATTTGTTTCTGACAATGCAGATTTTATGATTCTTGATTTTTTGCATATCTCAAAACTTTTGTACTCACCCATGTACATAAAAGCTACAAAAACTGTCCTACAAACTCCAGCTTGGTCTAGCCCATCTTCCACCCTCTATCAGATAACAGAACAATGTTCCCGCCTCTCCCACCTACCAAATCCCATTCTTCAGCCTCTACCTACACCATTTCTCAATGTACCACACTCTATCAGATAACAGAAGCAATCTCCTGCCATTGACATCCCCAAAATGTCATTGCTCAAACCTTTCCCAACTGCCTTCCCCAGCTCTAAGTACACTCCCAAGGGGCACATAGAAACACCTTGGTGGAAAGGAAGAGTAGTGTTCAAGAAGACACTGAGATTCTAGGTCAGCCCAGCCAGTAAAGGTTGAGTTTTTCTGTGACACTGACCTCCAACTGGATTCCCAGGTAGGCAAGGTCTGGCAAACTAGAGTTGTATACATTTTTAGAAAACAATGGTTATAATTTTTTAAATAAAAATATATGTTATTTAGGACTCACACTCTCCTCCCATCTTTCTTTATCAGAAAGCTGTGTGTGAGACTTACGATGAAAATACTTCTTCTCATCTGAGGTCTAACCCTAAAACTGGTTCCCTTTGTAAACAATGATATAGAATCATTGTGTTTTGCAGACTTAAAGATCCAAGAAAAATTCAAGTCCCAGGAGGCCAAGTACTTACACAGAGTTGTGTATCTTGTTGGTAGAACTCAGATTGACATTCAAAGGTTAATCATTGCATTTTCAATGTTCAGTTTGAAGGAAGAAAGAAGGGGGAAGGAAGGAAGGAAGGAAGGAAGGAAGGAAGGAAGGAAGGAAGGAAGGAAGGAAGGAAGAAAGAAAGAAAGAAAGAAAGAAAGAAAGAAAGAAAGAAAAGAGGAGAAGAGAAGAGAAAAGGAAAAGGAAAGAAAAGAAAAACTAAAAGAAAGTGAAGGGAAAACGCTTAAAGAAATCTGCCTGGGTGAATATTTTATGAGGAGGAACCACTTGGGCAATGCGAATTATACATTACTGGGAGCTGATCAAAACAAAAAGTTTCTGCACAGCCAAGAACACAGTAAGTAATGCTAGCAGATAACCCTCAGAATGGGAGGAAATATTTGCAGGTTATGTCTCTGACAAGGGTTGTATAACCAGAATCCACAGAGAACTCAAACATATTAGCAAGAAAAGAAAAAGTGATCCCACCTCAGGTTGGGCAAGGAACTTGAAGAGAAACTTCTATGAAGAAGCCAGGTGTGTGGTCTACAGACATATGAAAAAATGCTCATTATCCTTAATCATCAGAAATATGGAAATCAAAACTACTTTGAGTTATCATCTAACTCTAATAAGATTAGCCCACATCAGAAAATCCCCAAACCAGAGATGTTGGTATGGATTCGGAGAAAAGGGAACACTTTTACAATGCTGATGGGAATGCAAACTTACATTTTCCTTTAGGAAAGATGTTTGGAGAACAGGTAAGGATCTAAAAATAGATCTGTCATTCCACTCTACAATTGCTCTACTAGATATTTATCCAGAAGACCAAAAATCACATTATAACAAAGATATTTGTGCTGAAATGTTTATTGCAGCCAATTTATAATTGCTAAGTCATGGAAGAAGGCCAAGTGCACATCGACCCATGAATGGGTTAGTAAATTGTGGAATATGTACACTATAGAATATTTTGCAGCCTTAAAGAAACATGGAGACTTTACCTCTTTCATGTTTACATGGATGGAGCTGGAACATGTTCTTCTTAGCACAGGAGAAAGTGCATCCAATGTACTCAACTCTACTGTGAAACCTATTTATACCTTTCATAGGAAAACTAAACCCAATTATAGCCCACAAATTGGGCAAGGGCAGATGGCAGGCAGAGGAGAAGGGGAAATGGGTGCAAAGATTTAAATGTTGGGAACACACATATGATGCATCCTACAAGGGCACATGTGTAATTTACAAAATGTACAATATAAATGTCTTAACACAATAGGGAAGAAAATGTCATGAAGACTATGTTAACCAGTTTGATGACAATATTTCAAATTGTATATAAAACCAGCACATTGTACCCCATGATTGCATTAGTGCACACAGCTATGATTTAATTAAAACACAAATGATGTAATCTAATCATATGTATTCTCACAGTAACCCTTAAGAAAAAGAAAAGAGAAGAAAAGAAAAGACAAGACAAAAGATTATGACAAAAAAAAAAGAAAGAAACAAATTTTCTGCTTTCCCCTGTCACCTTCCTTGAGTATACCAATGTGTCAATTGTTGGTTTTCAAAATATTTTATTACCACAATACTCTGATTTCAAATGAAAATTTCCTAGGAGTCAAAATATTAAGAAATGGGATACTTATAATACTCTGGTAGCAGGGCTTTCAAAAACATCCCAGGGCTCTCTGACAAAATGGTGGGAAGTAAGCAGCGGTGGTGGTAGCAGGACTGCTCAGTAAACAATGCAGATTCTGGCTTTCTGGGTCTGGGGCCCACTTTGTTGGTGCTAAGATGGCATGGCAAGGCCCGGTGCTAAGATGCTAAGATGGCATGGCAAGGCCCGAGAAATAAGAAGCAGTGCTGTTGGCAACCGGCTCAGGAACCCCTGGGGGTGGACGTTGATCAGTTCC
>CAUYON010061336.1:0-70583 GCA_963573935.1 Arctocebus calabarensis
TGATGAAAGGATTACAAATGTTCACAGGACTTTCTAAAGATTTATCATTGTTTTCAATTAATGTGAATGGTTTCAATTGTCCTCTAAAGAGGCATAGGTTGGCTGACTGGATACAAAAACTCAGGCCAGATATCTGCTGCATTCAAGAATCTTACCTTACCTTAAAAGATAAATATAGACTCAGGTGAAGGGATGGTCATCTATATTCCAGGCAAATGGAAAACAGAAAAAAGCAGGTGGTGCAATCTTATTGGCAGATACAATGGGCTTTAAACCAACCAAAGTAAAAAAGGATAAAGACAGACATTTCATATTTGTTAAAGGTACTACTCAATATGATGAGATTTCAATTATTAATATTTATGCACCCAACAAGAATGCACCTCAATTTATAAGAAAAACTCTAATAGACATGAGCAACTTGACTTCCTCCAGCTCCATAGTAGTTGGAGATTTTAATACTCCTTTAGCAGTGTTGGATAGATCCTCCAAAAAGAAGCTGAGTAAGAAATTTCAGATTTAAACTTAACCATTCAACAACTGGATTTAACAGACATCTACAGAACATCCCTCAGAATGGGAGAAAATATTTGCAAGTTATGCCTGTGACAAAGTTTTAAAAACTAGAAAACACAGAGAACTCCAAAGTATTAGCAAGAAAAGAACAAGTGATCCCATCTCAGGATGGGCAAAGGACTTGAAGAGAAACTTCTCCAAAGAAGACAGGCGCACAGCCTACAGACACATGAAATAATGCTCACCATCCTTAATCATCAGAGAAATGCAAATCAAAACTACTTTGAGATATCACCTAACTCCAATAAGATTAGCCCACATGACAAAATCCCAGAACCAGAGATGTTGATGTAGATGTGGAGAAAAGGGAACACTTCTACACTGCTGGTGGAATGCACACTAATACATCCATCCTTTTGGAAGGATGTTGGCAGAGTACTTAGAGGTCTAAAAATAGACCCACCATTTGATCCTATAATCCTTTTACTAGGTATATACCCAGAAGACCAAAATCATATTATAACAAATAAATCTGTACCAGAATGTTTATTGCAGCCCAATTCATAATTGCTAAGTCATGGAAGAAGCCCAAGTGTCCATCGACCCATGAATGGATTAATAAATTGTGGTACATGTATACCATGGAATACTATGCAGCCTTAAAGAAAGATGGAAACTTTACCTCTTTCATGTTTACATGCATGGATTTGGAACATATTCTTCTGAGAAAAATATCTCAAGAATGGAAGAAAAATTATCCAATGTACTCAGCCCTACTATGAAGTTAATTGAAAGGTTTCATATGAAGGCTATAACCCAACTATAGCACAAGAATATGGAAAGGGAGGGGAGGGGGGAGGCTGAGGTGCAGAGAGGATAATTGGTGAGGGCCACACCTTTGGTGCATCTTAGAAGGGTACAGGAAAATCTTACTAAATGCAGAATACAAATGTCTTCATACAATACCTAAGAAAATGCCATGAACGTTATTTTGAACAGTTTGATGAAAACATTTCAGATTGTATATGAAGCCAGCACATTGTACCCCTTGATTGCACTAATATATGCAGCTATGATTTAATAATAAAAAAAAAAGTTGAATCGGGAAATTTACATGGCTCCATTCTGAACTCTGAACAAATGATACAAAAGTCAACATGTGACTATTCATCTGAAGTGCTTTTAGGCTAGTGAGCCTTTATTTAATCTTCACTTTTACATCATACTAATTTGACAAATTTAGCCCCCTTGTGAAAGGATAAATGGTATCCTCTCAGTTTTATTACACTTTTTAGCTAAATTTGATATTAAATACAAATTCTCAAGTCCTTTGAAAAGAAGTCAGATGATATTGTTGCTGAATAAAGCAAAAAAAAAAATGCTATAGTCTTTTCTGGTCCTTGTTTCTTTTTCTTTTCTTTCTTTCTTTTTTTTTTTTGTTTATATTCATTATTTCTTCTCTTTTCCATTTCAATGGGTGTCTGTATTTAGAGGTTTAAAT
This sequence comes from Arctocebus calabarensis, assembly GCA_963573935.1. Taxonomy (NCBI): domain Eukaryota; kingdom Metazoa; phylum Chordata; class Mammalia; order Primates; family Lorisidae; genus Arctocebus; species Arctocebus calabarensis. Next base: position 2,018 of record CAUYON010061336.1, read on the forward strand.
TATAGGAGCCAAGGTTTTGCTTTGCAAGGTTTCAGTGAACAGTTACCTGGGGTGAATGGTGCTCTGAAAATATTAAATGGAAAATTATAGAAATGAACAGTTCATGTTTTAAATTGGCTGCCACTCAGAACAGTGTGATAAAATCTCATGCCTTCCTGCTCAGTTCTGCTGGGATATAAAGTATACCTTGTCCAATGTGTGTGTACTCTATGGGCAACCTGCAATGAAGTCACTTATCAGTCATCTCAGTTGTCAGACTGTCTCAGTCTTGCAGTGCTTATGTTCATGTGACCTTTATTTTACATAATTTTTATTTATTATCATTAATAAATGATTACTGTTGCTATTTTCTTACAATGCCTAATTAAAAAATTAAGCTTTATGGTAAGTATATTTGTGTAGGAGAAAACATACTATTATAAAAGATACAGTATTATCATGGTCTCAGGCACCGACTAGGGGAGTTAGAACACATCTCTTGCGGATAAGGGGAGACTATCTGTCTTGAATTCTAGAGATCAACATTATAAAGGACTTTGAATTAACACAATTATAGTCTGCCCAGGGCCTGTGTTTTAATGCTAGGACTTCATAAGTGATTCTCGCCCCTTTAGGGCCTAGAGTGGTCCCTAAGAGAAGGATGTTCCAGTGGTGTGCTGGATAAAATAACTCACCTGGGATCCCATACTTGCTAGTCATTGTATTGGAAAAATATTTTATGAACTCAACACTCATTTCATGGCTTCACAGAATTTAGTTCAAATATCTGGACAGAAGAAAACCAAATGTTCCATATCAGAGAATATTGATTAAGAATGGGAGAAGCTTTATCAGTAAAATTCCCCTGCCTTTAGATCTTCTTTGAGTAGGTTTTTTCTTCTATATTTTTAAAATGTTTGGTTCCATAGTCTTATTTTTTTCCAGAAGTTCAACAAATTGGGTTAAAGAAGGACTCTACAAGGCTCACCATTCCTTCTCACTTGTTCACCTTTCCAAAAAATAAGCCTCAAACCACAATGACCCAGTTGGATAGAGCAAAAATTTACCTTTTCTCAATTTTATTTGCATTTATGTTTACTAAAGTTGCATATTATATCATTATAAGGAAAAGTAAAAGCTACAGAGCATAACTGTTTGGCAATTCCATTTGACTTCATGAAAATGATGTAGCATGAAAGAAATTTAGCAGTCTGTTCAGAATCTGAATAAAGATACATCAAAGAAAGTAGGAAGTAGTATGTAGTTTAATATGCTTCAAGTAGTGCAAACTAAGTATAAACCATAACCATTGCCATTCAGAAGAAGAACACAAACATGTTAAAAAATATATATGGGATTGAATTCTGGCTATGTGATGAATAAACTTAAATATAAACATGGTCACAGGATTTGCAAAATGAGGGTCTCTCAGAATTTCCAGAAATAATAAAACCTCTGTAAGTTGACCACTCAATGGACTGTATTGGATGTTGTCAGCATAAGGAACTAGGCCTACTATACTGATAATGTTTCTGTGGTGCATATCTAGTCAATGAAAATTAGGTCACCTGAAGAAGGTGATCAATATAGGGGGGTGGTCAAGACCTATGGCAGTTCTACTATGTATTTTCATGTTTGATTCGCTTCCCTTTTATTTTTATTATAAAATAATGTACTCTTAATGCAAAAAAATTATAAACTACATAAACATGAACAGACCTTAAAAACTCATTGCTCATAGTCACTAGTACTTTTTTTCAATATCTATTTTTTCTTTCTTCTAAGCATGTTTGCATGCAGTTTCTTGCTTTATCAAGAAAGAGTTGTACTGTGCTTACTGTTTTGTGGATTTTTTTCTACAAAAACTATAAATGATAAATATTGATATTTTTATACTCGTTTGCAATGATTGCAGAGTACTATGCTTTAGAAATGCCAAATTTACTAAATCCCTTATTGTTAAACATTTTAATAGCTTTAACTTTTTATCCCTTATATAAAAATTTGATATCTTCATATATAATTGTTTCCAACATTTTATTTGCTTAAAGGTAAATGATACTATACTTTTTACTGAAATTTCAATATGTATTTGTTTCCAATAAGAATTGCAATATTGATTTTATACTTACCCCTTAAATAATGAAATTCAGGGACCACTGTAGTTTGAAAATGTCTTCTCCTAGTTCTATAATATTAGATATTAATGCAATTTCCACAATCATACAGAGACAAAATGGCTTAGAAATTCTAAGTTTCATTTTCCTTAGGCAATCGGTAGCATTAAATATGTCTCATTATGCTGCAATGTTATAAGATGATCTAGATTTCTTTTCATGTGTCTAGTATCAAATGATAAGTAAAATCCATAATCATCTGGTAAACTTTGTCTTCATAAAAGAGTATTTGCCTCTGAAAATAGAAATTCATACATAAAATATCTATGGGCAAACATCCCAGGACATTAGGTTAAAGGCAGTATGAAAGGGCTACAAAGATTATGAATTACCTTATTTTAATGAGAGATTTCATATGGACAGAAAATTTATTTAAGCTTTCTCCTATTCTTTAATTGTGAAACATCCTTTTGAGTTCTTGTTAAAATGTTTAAGAATCAAACAGGCCTCTTTCTTTCTATATTATCTCAGCAGTGTGTGGAGGTGGTCTTCACCTCAAAACTTTTGCCAATACTGAAAATTATCACACTTTCAAAAATCTGTCAAGAGCTCTCTTGCATGTTTCCACTTTTAAGATTTGACCAGAAAAATGCTATGTTATGTAAATAAATGCAGACTTCTTGGACATGGAACAAATGTGGGTACAAATTTCAATCTAGGATCATATTTTCTTCCTTGCCTCTTGTTGAAATTTTATTACCAACATCCATCTAGCAGAGCAAACCATTCAAGATACTTTCCGAGTGTCTAACGTGATTCTTGAGTGCTGCTACACAGAAATGCCCATTAAAGCACAAAATAAAAAAGGCCAATGAGCTGAATTGTGAACACAATAGCATGAGCATTTAGGAGCTGGTGGTAAAGGAAAGCCATGATTGTTTTAGCTTATCATAATTGCAGTTATTAGGAAATTTGTTTATAAATGATTCTAATTAGATGGGACTCCACCAAGGGCAAAACTCTTAGCGCAATAAGTGAAAAGATGAAAAAAAATAGATTGCTTTATTTAAAAACATAACTTTCTGGGTGCACCTGTGGCTCAGTGAATAGTGTTCCAGCCCCGTATACTGAAGGTGGTGGGTTCAAAACCAGCCCTGGCCGAATTGCAACAAAAAAAGTAGCTGGACGTTGAGGTGGGAACCTGTGGTCCCAGTTACTCAGGAGTCTGAGACAAGGGAATCGTCTTAGCCCAGGAGTTGGAGGTTGCTGTGAGCTGCGAAGCCATGGCACTCTACCAAGGGTGACAAAGTGAGACTCTGTCTCTAAAAAAATAAAAAATTAAAAATTAAAAAAACATAACTTTCTGAATTCTACAACTATAACAATATGACAAAATACATGAAAATATTTATAAATATACATAAGGTTGTATTACAAATTATTAAGAAAATGTTGAACATTTGAAAGGAAAAACAATTATAAATAGTTCACAAATGAGGAATACATGTAACTAAAATAAGTACAAAGAAGAGCATTTTCTGCATTTTTTGAATCAGAGAATACCACTTTGTCCTTAAAACATCATGCAAAATTTTTAGAAAAATGAATCATCATGAGCATTATTTTTGGCAATTTAAGTTACTACCATAATTCTCACTTAAAAATTGTTAAAATAGTTATAAAATTTAGCCAATGATCCCACATACAGGATTATAATCTGATGACTAACAAAAAGGTGTGTCAAAAGATGTGTAGCATCACCTCTAGTATCAAAAAATGAATAACTGAATGCTTAAACAACCAACGATAGGACATTACTGGGTACATGTGTACATTCACTAAATGCAACTTTATATTTACATATATAAATAATGTTTATATTAATAGAAACAATATAAATAATGTTTATATAAACAATATAAATAATGTTTATATTCCCATTAAAACATTAATATATATTTTTTCCCTAAAATACTAATATAGAATACATTATTGATCAATATTTATCACCAGATGAGAAAAAGATAACAAACAAGTATGTGATGTAATTCAAACAAAAAATATTTAGACTTTCACACATACTTTTACAGAGCACATCTAGCAGAATATATCTCAAAATATTAAGCGTAAGTCCTACTGCATGTTAACTAAACATTTCTTCTGTAGTACACTTTTTGTAGTGCCAAAATATTCAATAATATTTGTACCTTTCTATTGTAGATTTAAAAATAGCACTGAATATATTTCAAGTGATACAGAAGTGAAATATGCCTGTAAACTATTAAGCATTTGTTTGTAGCATTTGGAATTTGATGTCATAAACATTTATATAAAATGCGAAAAGCCGGAAAGCACTAAAACTTCATCCCTTCTTATGGATTCTGGAAATTGCTACTGTTTTGTTTTGAGAGGAAGTTGTGAGCTGAAGCATTGTGCAATAGAACTACTCACTAGTGGCTCTGCACTGTATCACAGTGGTTACGGAGCAGGTTAGGGCACTAGCCACATGCATGGAAGCTGGCGGGTTCAATCTCGACCCAGGCCAGCTAAACAACAACAAATGCAACAAGAAAATAGCCAGGCATTGTGACGGGTGCATGTAGTACTGGCTACTTGGGAGGCTGAGGCAAGAGAATTGCTTAAGCCCAATAGTTGGAGGTTGATGTGAGCTGTGATACCATAGCACTCTACTGAGGGCGACCTGGTGAGACTCTGTCTCAAAAAAAAAAGAGGAAAAAAAAAAAAAAAAACAACTCACTAGTTCTAGGTCAGGCAATGGCATATCTAGATTGGCCTGTCAATTCCCGCCTGGAATCGATTTGACAGTCTGTGGTAGATCATGGAGCTCTGTTTCAATGCATCTACAAAGCTTCTTTACATGTTGGCTGTGTGAAAATTCTGTTCTTTTCCCTTTGAATTTTCATTTACGTGGAATTTTTCAAGGAATTCAGACTCTAATGTAATAACATGTTGGAGGTTCATTTTGCCTTTAAATATACTTCTTAGAGTGGGAAATGAAGATTGGGGAAAAAATAATAGTTGAGACAAAATAAAATGCAGAGAAAATGTTTTCTTCTTTGAGTATAAATTAAAATTACTCTAAAACAAAAATCTGGGGGTACAAAGACCATATAGGAATTCCTCAATCAGTTATTTTTAAATTTGATGGTCTCATAGTTTTCTTCTTAATCAAATTAACTGTATTACAAAAATGAATTGGAAATACAACTCATAGTAATAGTTCTCAATCTTTTGAACATAAAAATTACCTAAAAAATCTCATTAAATGCAGATTTCCAAGCTTCAATCCATAAATAATAATCCAGTATGCCTGGAATTAATCTGCTAATCTGAAGCTTTAAAATATTCTCAAATATTTTGGGGAAAGTTTGGAATTGATTTTTAGAACAGTTGACTTGGAAAATTACTAATATTATCTTTATATTTTTATAAGAGAATTGGAAAATTATTACACATAAATATAGGTGGACATAGTGCTTTCAATAGCTTTAACATTTATTGTACAAATACCTAATGATGTAAGGGTTACTGTTTCACTTCTTTTTTATAATTATACTTGTCTACCTATCTCTAAACATATCATAACTTTAATAATCTTTTTAGTTTGCTTAATGTGTCCAAAGTGTCTGATGAATTGGTTGCTCAAACTAAAATGCTGATTTTCATACACTTTTTGTTTTTTATTAATTGGGTGCTGCCTACTTTCTGCATAAATTCAGTAGCACCCTATCTTGGTTTATTCATACTGCTAAAACAAAACATAGATTTGGTAGTTCATTAACAGTAAGTGTTGCAGCCCATACAGCCATGGCTAGGACGAGTGAGAGTTATAAGAAATACCTGTATAGGTCAATAATGGAACACCTGGGTGGAAAGGGCATGGGGAGGGATTTAGCTCTCCTAACAAGCATGAGAGCTCATGAGATGAGAGCAGTGGAGAATTGGCAGTCTCTACACCTGTGGTGTTGAGAAGCACGAGATCAACCTTATTTTAGGCTGGAGGAGAAGGCCATCAGGAGCATGCGTGTTCTATCACGGACGCCCATACTCTGACCCTGTCTCCTGCCTGCAGAACGCTAGTGCGGTGTCTCTCTGCTAAAGATTACCAAGATCTGCTAAAGACTGAAATCTATCTTTCTGAGAAGATTGCTTTACTCTCTCTAAGACTCTCTCTCTCTCTCTCTCCTGCTGAAGTAGACATCCCTCAGGCACATAAGAGACCTGAGCAAGGTAACTTAGCTGTCCGCGTCCAGAACCCAGTTAAGCTGGGCCCAAGACCTAGCCAGTCCTAGGCCCTGAAAAATAAGAATTTATTTCTCACAGTTCTGGAAGTTGACAAGTCCCTAATCAAAACATCAACATATTTAGAGGCTGGGCACAGTAGCTCTCATCTGTGTTCCCAGCACTCTGAGAGGCCAAGGGAGGTGGATCACTTGAGCTTGGGTATTCCAGACCAGCCTGAGTAAGAGTGGGACCCCATCTGTACTAAGAGCAGAAAAATTAGCTGGGCATTGTGGCAGGTGCCTGTAAGTCCCAGTTACTCGGGAGGCTCAGACAAGAGGATTGCTTGAGCCCAAGAGTCTAAAGTTGCTGTGAGCTATGACGTTTTGGCACTCTATCCAGGGCCACAAAATGGAACTCTATCTCAAAACAAACATACAAAATAAAGACAGTAACAGATTCAGTGTCTAGTGAGGTCCCACTTTCTGGTTCAACATGGTACTTTCCATCTGGGTCCACACATAGTTGAAGGGGCAAGGCTGCTCCCAGAGACCTCCTTTATAAGGAAACTACATTCAAAGGCCCCACTTCTTAATATCATCATATTGGTGATTACCTTTTATGATATGAATCTTGAGGAGATAGACACTTTCACACCATAACTCACTCCAAATATATTTTAATAAATCGTTTTAGTAGAAATATAAATTATTCATAACTTATATAAAATGTAAATACATTCTATAAGACATTTATTTATAAATGACCCCTCACCTACCACCTCAATTTATAGGATACAAAATAGAGTGAGAAACAAAGATAGATATTCTTCTTGCTTTTCCTGTGCTGTATTAATTCCAAATTAGAATGAAAAGAAATACAAACCTAAGAACAAAACTTCCCAAAAGTCACCATAACTTGAAGAATAACATCTCTGTCATTTCACTCTATTTCATTTTCAGTACTCCTTTTCTTTGAAAAGAAAAGCTTTTATTCCAAGTAAAGACAACAAAAGACTGTACTTTGAATTCAATTGTTCTTTGCTGCCCTACCTAGGTTAGTGCTGCCTCCCTAACCTTACTTCTTTTTATTTCTTCTTCATATTTTTTTCTTTGATTGAGAATAAAGAAAATTTAGTAGGACATGTCAGAATTAGTAGACTCTGCAATATGACACCAAGTGGACAGTAGTATAAGGCAGTCCTGACCGAGAACATTACTCAATCAAGGGCTAGACTTTTCTGTACACCTCTGACCTCATTCCTCCTGCAATCCACTCTTGTCAATCAAGATTATCAGACCTTGCAAAGAGACTAAAACATTAAAACAAGCAATCAATCTCTGTGTTAGGAACAACTGCCGTATAATACTGTTTTCTTATAGCCAGACTTTGGAACTTGCCAAACTACTTGGACTCTGTCTCTCTCCGCACTTGTGCCATCGGTCAGATTGTTTTTATTTAGCAGGACACCTGCTCAGAATTGTCCTGCTCTATTCTCACTCAGGAACTAAGCAGAGAGAGGGAAGCATTTCAGTCTGTTTACCCTTTGCTATAACCAGGAAAATGAAAATACACATTCCATAATCCACCTGAAAAAAAATGTTTTAATGTTTTTAAAGTAAAATTTCAAGAAAATATGAAGCAATTTAATAAACTATTGTACCAATGATTAAGGGAAATACATTCTACAAACCTCATACTTATTCATTCTCTGTTATTATACAAGAAAGATCCGTGTTTACAAAGGAAGAAATAAATTCTTGGGGTAAGCACTAGGAGATCAGTTCCTTATTTAGAGTCTCCTCAAACATTAGGCAGGTTCCCTTTTCAGGTCAAAAAGAATATTTCTTTGAAATAATTCAAGTTCATATTGTAAGTGCTTTCATTATCTCTAATATTTATTGTAACAGCTCCCTTCAACTAATTTTTTTTTAAGCATTGACTGACAAGGGGGAGCAAATGATAGGAGAAAATCTTTAGAGTCACCTATTCAATTTAGGCTTTAGACATAGCTGGTCCACTTGAACCTGGGGTGTTTGTTGTTTCTTTGTTTTATTGTAACAATGTTTTGTTAAATTTTTCTCTGTTAAAATATATAAAAGTCTTTAACTAAAAATCTTAATCAGAATTTACATAAGTGCATGGTGATTATTTTTTACTAACTAGAAAATCAAATAATGCCTACTTACACATTATAAAGAACATTTTAGAGAGTAGATTGATCTAGAGTTGTACTTAAACTTAACTGGCATTAACCAAAAATACGTACTAATGCAAAGCACGAGCCCTCTTTTGCTGTCATGAGTGAAAAGTAAAGTTAGTGAAGTGTGTCTTCCTAGTTCTTTGAAATGCTTAAGCTATTTCAACACTGACTTATATGTGTTTTTCCATTTTCTATTAAATTCTAAATATCAAAGTCCCAGAAGAAACAGTTTCACATCACTGGCAAAGACCGACAGAAGCTACAAATTTTCATTGTATGTTATTTCTATTTCTCAGTCTCCTTTTCACTATTTTACTCCCAAATTTCTGCATTTATGATACATACTGTTTGAGCATTTGAAATATATACAATATTCAAATGACAGTAGTTAACAGTCACAAAAGTTGGCAGTGGAAAACAGATGTGATGAGAATTATTAAACTGAGAAAGAAATCTGGACTTTAAGAATTATAATATTTAAAACTGTTTTAAAAAGTGTTCGGGGATTTCAAGAAATACAGTTCTTTGATTATCACAGTAAATATTTTTAAATGTGGCATTAAAAGTGTATTAAAATTAAAATATACACTTATTAGTAAGGGCCTGAGGCCATAGTAATATGTAGTAGTCTGAAGCCTGGGGTCTGCTGGATTCCAGTTCTGAAATGGGCAGCAAAGGTCAGTGGTAGAGAAATCAAAGGTACCTACTTGTGTAGTGCAGAACTGCAGATAAGATTCAGGGACAGGTTCTTAAATTGAACTCTTCTTGGGAAAGAAAGTTAACAAAATTGAGCCTTTCCCTAAGTCTATGGCTTATAGAACAGCACACTTTCTAGTAGATGGGACTGAAGAAACCCAAATTAACAGAATTGAGAGACTTCTCTAAATCCTCGGTATTCTCAAAGGAAAGAAAGTTTAACCGGATATGCTAAAATAGTCTCAGTATTCACACGTGGCATGCAAAAGGAAAAAGTTGACACACCGGCAAACTCTCAGGGAAAAAGGAATAAGCATGGACATGAAAAAGTAGAACACATTAAAGGATATAATAGACTAAAACGAAAAACACATGAAGGAAATTAATATTATAGAAAAATAGGCAACCCCAATAATCAGATTATATCACTAATGATGTATAAATGACATCACATTCTCAAAAAGATTAAAAGTAAGGACTATGAATATTCTCAGAGAAATAAAAGAAAAAAATCCATAAAACAATAAGAAACCACAAGACTAAATAGGCTATCTGAATAAAAATCAGAAATAGAAAAAAAGATCAATCAAAATTACTACAGAAATATAATTATCATAATAAAAAATTCAGTAGAGGTAGAATATTCTAGAACAAATATAATGAAGACAAATAATTTGGAACACAGCATTAAAGAATTGACTCAGAATAAACTGAAGAGGAGTATGGGAAATTTAAAAGATACAGAAATTTGAGAGGCTATAAAATATGTTATATAGAAATTCAGAAAGAAATATCAGAGGAAATAATAGTGTTAAGTTAGGCAGTTAGCTAGACATGAACAGGGTGGATGGTGCATGTGGTTAGACTATTTTAGACTGACTTGGGTCAGACTATTTTAGACTGACTTGGCCTGCATTGACATGTGGAGTTGTCATGGGAATGGAACTAATTGAGACTCTGTAGGTGCGAGCTCTTGCAGGCAGGCAGATTGCCTTCAGATAGAGGCTAATCACTGTCCCAGGGACTTTCTGATCTGGACAGACAGATGTGGTCATACTGACTCGGGTTGTTTTGGTATCAGCCTGATTGGGACTGCAATGTGGGGGCTCCCAAAAGGAGCAGATGGTGTGTCAAGGGACACACCAAGGACTGACCAGTCAGAAAGAGGCAGAGAAACTACAAAATGGAGATATTGTCAAGACCTCAATAGAGGGTCTTAGTAACATGTGCACAGTTATAGATAACAGTATCCCTAAATAACCCACCCTCTTATTTTTTCTTTCTCATGGATATTAGTTTTATTGAAAGAAAAACTGTTGTAACCCAATGTTATCATTTGCCTTTTCCATGGAGAAACTTAGTGTTAAATTTGCCATTCAATTTAGAATCTGTCATTGTTGTTGTAAGGTAGTTCTCCTATAATTTTTTTATTTTTAAACACTAATAATTGTCCTGTTTTACATGTGTTTTTACAATTGTAGGCCACTTCAAATGCCTTTTAGATGTCTAATATAAATCTTAATTGAAAATGACTAATCCTGACTAATGCATAAACAGATACCTGATTAATGCTAACCACCTTTCTCTAATACACACATCCTTCTTAGAGGACAATAACTCATGGTCATGATTTTCAAAATAAAATATTCATACAGATTTCAGATCACTAGAATCTAATAATGGTCTTTCAAATTAACAATACCCACATGCCGGTTGTAAAAGTAACACACAACTCATTAGGCACTTCACCCATATGCATCTGAACAGATAAACACGACTTCAAAAACTACCTTAGGTACAAGGTAGATACAATTGATACAATTTGCTGAGCACCATAGTAATCTTTTAAGACACTGATCAAAAACATAGTCTTGTATTTTAAAAACCCCAGAAGTGGTCTTAGGACAACAGAAGCACCTCAACCACAGCAATAACCAAGTTTCTAATATTAGTAAAATGACCACACAGCAAATTCATTAATAGTTCAGCCACCAACAAATAGAAAATATCTTTAAAATCTGCTACTTCTGATTATTCCTCTGGATCCTTCTACTGTAGTTAAAATATATGGAAAATAATTGGTTGTCAGAAAGCTCTTGACTACACAATATGCTTCTTACGAAAGAATACTGGCCTGAGCCAAGCACAGATTACTTGGACCTAATGCACAATAGACATTTCTATTACCCTGGCCACGGTGCCTTCTACATAGTATCTAACAATTGGAGAAGTTTCAATAAGATTTTTACAGCCTCGCATAATAACGATGACCAGTACATTCAGTTCTCCTGGAATCAATACAAGAGTTAAAGGCTAGAGTTAAAGAATGTACATCAAAGACAAAACTGTAAAGCTGCCACATTCTCCCAGTAAACTAAAAGAGCCCTTACTAACCTATATAGAACACATCAGCAACACTAATGTCATACTGAAGTGCATATAGCATCAGATGAATATTATAGGTAACCACCTTCAATATTTATATAGATGCCACTAAACCCCCAAAAGATTAGATGTGTGAAAGCACAATTTAAAAGCACATTCCTCTTCACTTTTTAAAGTTAAATACAGGCTTCTCTATTAAAGTAATTTATATTTTTCCTACTTTATATAATAGGCATCATATTTATAAACAGATAAAAAAAAAACCTCAGTCAAAGAGCCACATATTAGGTATTCAGCCTGGTCTAAGAAAATTAAGTTAATAAATTGAATAAATTCATTTGAATAAGTTAAGAGTGCACATTCAGTACAGAATTATTGTTTTGGGTCAGCAACATGTGAATCGAAGGCAAAAAATCTGCCAATCTTAAGGCAGGGGTTTTGTTTTTTGTGTATACAATACAATATGTTTTCTCCCTCCTCACAACCCCACTAAGTTCATTTCGCATTCACTTTGATGTTATATAAAATGCACGGCCAGGCTAGAAGACAAGCTTCCTAATAGAAAAAAAAGCAGATGTCATAGACAATTCCTTCTGTTTTCGAGTCTTTCTTACACCTCTTCTGATATTTTCTTTTTGCCTTCCCACACTTGCTGTGAGAGATTCTTGCAACAATCACATTACTGGCCACAAAACATGAGGGCTGTCAGGGTGATAGCCATTGTAAGGAATTGTTTTCCTCTTCTGCTGGAGTCAATTTAAGTGTTGGCAGTTTCCGACGAGGAAGTTGAGGGCTTTGGCAAAGATTGTCGTCCATCTCCAAGATGAAGCCTAAAGTAACTGTTTAAGATATCATCACAAAAGCGACATAAGTTGGAGAGCTGTTTCAGATGTTCTTGTAGCTGAACTTTAGGAAATCACACTTTATAAAGAGGTGCAAGAAAACCAAAAACATAGGCATCCAAGGTTGAAGGCGTATCTCCAAAGAAAAACTGAGATGTTCCCAATCTGTTTGACAGAAGATTTAGGCACTCCTTGGCATCTCTGGATATCTGTGCTTCCACTTCCTGCAGGTGCTAGAGGGGAGGCTGTCCTCGAGTCAGGAGGATCCTATTCAGGGCTCCCCTAGACATTCTTCCCGGCAGGATCAAACTTATGGGGAAAGAAATTCAGGAAGCAAACCATGGCTTTGTCATCAGTAAAGTACTTGTCATTCTCAATCCAGAATGTGTGAAGTACTGCAGGAAGAAGCTTCTCTTCAAGGAGAGCAATGTAAGCCAAGGTGTCTGCCCCTCGTTTTGCTGAGAGTTCATAGTCAGAATTGTCTTTCTGTTTTCTTAAAAAATGTAGTATGTTTGCTGGCTGAGAAACAATGTTGTCTTCAGTTGTCAAAACGGGTACATCACCTCTTGAAGCTCTCCAGGTGTTATCTATGATATTGACTTTCAAAGGTGCACCAGAAAATTTGGCATAAGCCCCGGCCCACCAGGCCACCACACCATCACCACCAGGGACTCGCTGTGTACCGAAGGAAGCCCCCAGCTGCCTCCCCAACAACTGAGCCAACCCACCCTATTTAACATAGTAAAAATACACCCACCAGTGACTGCCGTGACAGTTTACAGATACCATGGCGACCACCAGAAATTGCCTTACAAAGATAGAAAAGGGGAGAGTTCTTAACTCCAGGAATTCTCCACATTTTTCCAAGAAAAATCATGAATATTCCATTCCCCAAGTGACATAGAATTAGGGAATTGGAATAAAAGAGGAATGCTTGTCAAACTCACTGTCTCTCCCACTCACAGGGGCTGACTCATTCCATCTCTGGAATGTACTCTGCCTTAATCTTTAATAAAACTTAGCATTTCCCTATGTGCACCTGCATGTTCTGCTCATTTACTCCATTGACTTGGTACCAGTAACTATTCTATGTTACTGGCAACAAAGAATGGGACCTGGCAACTGGTTCCTCAACACTTAACAACAAGTATACTGATTAAGAATATTCCATGGTTGAAAAACTGTATGACACTTCAAAATAAAAAATACACAAAAATTATGAAGCTTTATATTGACAAACATAACCTGATTATAGTAGATCTCAGAACATACAAGACAATGAAAATCCAAGAAAATAATTTCTCAATATTTTCAGAAATGCTAGCTATAAAGATAAATTTAGACAGTGTTAACTTTGATAATGTTTTCAACATACTTCACTTGCTAAGAATACAATTGCAGAAAACTATAAAAAAGGAGAATCCAGATTTGATGTAATGAAACCAAAATATTCTTCATAAAGAATATATAGATCAGAAAACTTTAGAGAAAATACTAACATAAACTTCTATAACAATTGAATTGAATTGAGACCTGGATTATGTGATATTATGCATCAATTTGGGCACAGATATTTGGCAAAATATTGTTCTAGTTGTATCTGTGAGGGAATTTCTGGATGAAATTAATCTTTGAATTGGTAGACTGAGTGAAGCAGGCTGCCCTCCCTAATATGAGTGGATCTCGCCCAATCCATTAACGGTTAAATTGAATTTTTAAATGCAGAGTAAGGGGGAATTCACTTTCTCTGTCTATCATTAAACTGATACATTGATTTCCTTCTGTCTTTGAACTTGGTCTTAGACTATAGTTTACCCTGGTTCTCAAGGACTCGGGGAGGAACTGTATCATCAGCTTTTCTGAGTTTCCAAATTGTTGAGTGCAAATCTTGATGTACTATATACTATATACATGTGTGCATATATACATATGTATACAGGGTGCAAATACACACAGAATATATATATTTCTCAGCAGAACCCAGGCTAATGCAGATTTTAGTAGCAAGAGTCATTCTAGAGGAACAGAATTTTAAGGATAAATTTTCAAACTTAATTCTGGATTTCTGGAATTTGCTCTCTAATTTGATTAGATTTAAAGATGCTAATGATTCAATTTGTGGTCGGAAGAGAGCACTGACAGATGGAAAGTCCATGGCATAATCTGGCAATAGAGATAATGCAAAATATTTCCACTGGATACTTTCAATCAACCATCTACAAGAATCTAGACATTGGAAGACTGTTATATACTTTTAAGGGTTTTTTTTCATAACTAAAAAATGTAATGAGGTTGGCTGTTTGTTTTTGATCTTGCTAGAAAAAGGGTAAAAGAAAAGGATGAACTCAGAGACTTAAATTCCCAGCTCATGAGCTGCATAAATGACCTGAAAGCTTCTGTGTGCAACCCTGAAAATGACCCTATCTCTTGTAGCTGCAGAGCGGAGACTGCTTAAGACCAAATGCAGAATTTTACCTTGCAATTGGCTGGATAACAGCACAAACAGAATTTCCAGGTTCATAGGGTGTCTAATACTTAAGTCAGGGCTTTGACTGAGAAAGAATGGGATCCTGTGAGTTGTAATGGAGATGTGTGTAAAGACTGATAAAGTTGGGGACATTGAGGCGCTAAATTCTAATGTAATTACCCCACCAGGAGACGTGGCTTCTCCACCCTCAGTGTTATTGCCCTTTCCCATCACCATCTGAAGCAATTTTCCTGTATTGTATGAGGAAATTATGATGGTTTTCCCTGAAGCAATTACCAAGTAAGACATGGTGATTCAATTCTTATCAGGACTCAGCCTCATCACTCAACTTGTGCAACTGGACACAAGTCCCAGCAGTGTGCAAAGCCTTTCCCATAAGGGGAAACTACCCTCCAAAATAACTACCTGAGTTTTCTATGTGCTCAGGTGGAAATAGAGAAAACCTACATAGAAATTAAGGTTAAAGGTGTAACATAACCATGGAAGAAACATAAAGTTAGATGAGGCTGACTTTATTAATACGAGATCACTAAGAAGAGATTCTGCATTTAATATTTCAGCCTATATAGTAACCAAACAGAATCATACTGGTATAAAAGTAGACACATAAATCAATAACAGAATAGAGACCTGAGAAATAAAACTGTATACTTACAGCCAACTGATCTTCAATAAAGCAGACAAAAACACAGGGGAATGGATATCCTATTCAATAAATGGCACTGGTAAACTGAATAGCCACACAAAAAATGAAACTGGATCCTTGTATCTCATCATTAATAAAAGTTAACTCAAGGTGAATTAAAAACTTAAATATACAACCTGAAATCCTGAAAATTCTTGAAGAAAACTTAGGAAAAAGTCTCTGAAAATTCTTGAAGAAAACTTAGGAAAAATGTTTTACCTAGGCAAAACATTTATGGCTAAGAACCCAAAAGCAAATAAAACAAAACTAAAAATGAATAAATGGAATGTAATTAAACTAAAAAAGATTCTTCACAGTAAAGGAAATAACCAATACATAAATAGGCAATTGACATAAGAGCGAAAGTATTTTCAAATTATGCAGTCAACAAAAGACTAATATCCAGAATCTATAAGAAACTCAAACAAATCATCATGAAAATACAAAAAAAAAACAAAACAACAACAACAAAAAAACAAATCATCATGAAAATACAAATAAAATCATTAAAAAGTGAGACAAAATACATGAATAAGGATTTTTAAAAATATATACATGCCATGAAACCAGCACATTGTACCCCTTGATTGCACTATTGTACACAGCTATGATTTAATAATAAAGACAATAAAATAAAAAATATATATATACCTGAAAGGCAAACATGTAAAAATGCTCAATATCACTAATCATCAAGAGGATGATTAAAACCACAATGACCTACCATTTGATCCAGCAATCCCATACTGGGTATCTATCAAAAGAAAAAGATGTCAATATATCCAAAAGACACCTACATTTGTAAGTTTATTGCAGCAACATTCACAATTGTGAAACTATGGAATCAAGATAAGTATCCATCAACTGATGACTAGGTAAAAAATAATGCGTTCAATATACACCATGGAAGTATGGTATATAAGAAGTATGAAATAATGTCTTTCACAGTAACTTTGATGGAACTAGAGACCATCATCCTAGGCGAAGTATCTCAAGAATGCAAAGACGAATGCTTCCTGTCTTCACTCATAAGTGGAAGCTAAATAACGGGTATATGTGGTGATATAAAGTGATATGATGGACTCTGGAGACACAGGAGTGGGATTTAGGGGGGCAAAAAGGGTCAACAATGTGCACTGTTTAGGTGATTGGTACACTAAAAGACTTCACCACTGTATCATCCATCCATTTCATCTATGTATCTAAAAACCCTTATATCCCCTAAATCTATTGAAATAAAATAGTCCAGATATAAAAGGGAAAAAAAGGATGGTAGTGGCAAGGGAGAAGATTATAAAATAAAATTGTCAAAACATTGAAACTATTAAATCTAGATGATAAATACATGAATATTTATGATACATTCATTTCTCCACATTTTGAGTTATGCTTGAAATAGTTCATAACACAATTACTTTTTAAAAGTGTTATAATGACAAAAAATATTGAAACCCAATGAGTCAGAAAAGGCTCTAAGAGTTTATTTGGTTAGTTAGCTAAAACATGGACTAAAACTTGGCCCACATTGAATGGATTGGTAAGGCCAGACCTACTTTGCTTTAAAATAGAAGAGGAGATTCAGTGAGTTAGGGAGATTGAAATATTTGAGTAAATTTGTCATTTAACATCTAGTCACCCATAGTGGTAGGGTCCAGAAAACATCCCTTTCACTAGTACTTTAAGAAATATATTTGTGAAAGGAGTCCTTGTCTCTTAGATGCTCTATATCACTCTTCTTTGCAAGCCAGACTTCATAGTGGGAAGTGCAGTCACTGAATTGAGTAACCCAATGAATGGCAGTAACTGGATCCCAAGGTACCAGGGGTTAAATGGTAGCATTCAACCACCAAAGGCAAGATGTGTGTGGATGGGTGTGAATACATGCTGGATATCAGAGTCATAGCAACTTTAAGAATAAACAATTTGTGTACAAGTCTAGCACTTTGGCATTAATATGTAAGCATGGTGCTTCTGCAAGTGAAATAGATAGGGTGTCTACTAAATTTCACTTAAGCGTTAGAAGCAGAAAAGTTAAAAAAAGTCTAACCTGAATCTTAAAAACAGAATCATGCCCCCTTGCTCTGGTTTGAATGCTTATTGTCTCCAAAACTCCTGTTAAAATTTAATTACTATTCTGACGGTATTGGGAGGTTGGATATTTAAAAGATATTTAGATCACGAGCATTCCACTTCCAAGAATGGATTAGTACCTTTATTGTGGCAGTGGATTATTGCAGCAGTGGGTTTTTATTGTGTCATGGAAGTGGGTTTCCCTGTCTCTTGCTCTCTGTTTCTCTCTTTGGCTTTCTAACAATGAATATCTTCTGCCATGTTATAGCATAGCAAGAAAGTTCTTGCCGAATTCAAACATCATGATATTGAACTCCCCAGCCTGCAAAACTGTGAGCCAGTAAAGTTTTGTTAATTGTAAATCACTCTGTGGCATTTTATTACAACAGTACCAAACGGACTAAGATATCTCTCAAAGACTTGATTGACTCTTTAAATAAAAACTTAAGCCAGTTTACAGACTTAGTTTCTGTAGTATCCTTTTGAAGAAAAGGAAGGCCAGATCCCCTTGAGGAAAGACCCCAGAATACTGCCAAAACTTCATATTGTTAATCTTTCTCCTAGCATTTCCCAAAGGGACCATTATGCTATTACCAGGGTAACTATGCATTGGGGAAAAGGAAATAAGTTAATCTTTCAAGAACTATAGGGCACTGACTCTGAACTGATGCTAATTCCAAGAGACTCAAAATGTCACTGTGGTCCACCAGTCAGGGCAGAATTTATGAAGGTAAGATGATGAGTGGAATTTTAGTTCAAGTCTGTCTTACAGCAGATCAAGTGGCCCCTCAAACCCATCCTGTAGTTATTTCCTCAGTTCAAGAATTCTCAATGAGAACGGATATTCTTTGTAGGTGGCAGAATAAGCACATTGGTTCCCTGACATATGGAGTGAAGGCTACTGTGGTGGAAAAGGCCAAGTGGAAACCATTAAAACTGTCTCTACATAAAACAATAATAAACCAAAAGCAACACAGCATTCATGGAGCGATTTCAGAGCATAGTGTCACCAATAATGACTCAAAAAATGTAGAAGTGGTGAGGTCTGCTATATTACCATTCCCTTTGCCTATTTGGCCTACACAGATGACAAATTGATATCAAAGAATGTTAGTGAATTATCATAAGCATAAGCAGGTGGCAAGTTTAATTGCACTTGCTGTATCAGTATAGTTTTCTTGCTTTAGAAAAGTAACACATCCCCTAATACCTGATACACAGTGATTGAACTGGAAACTGCTTCTTTCTCTATACCTGCTATTAACAATCACCAGAAGCAGTTTTCTGTTAACTGTCAAAGCCAGAAGTCCATTTTCACTGCCCTATGTCAGGGAGATAGCAACTTTACTTCCTTCCTTGGGATCTTGATAGCCTTTTCCTTTCACAAATATGACCCATTACATTAAGATATTAGTATGACTGGACCTAGTCAACAAGAAATAGCAGCCATTATAGGCTTAGTTGTAAGATATTTGAATTTCAGAGTGTGAAAAATAAATGAGACAAACATTTTGGGAGCCCTCTACCTTGGTGAAATTTTTAGAGGTCAAGTGGTTTGAAAGTTGTTGAGATAGCCTTCTTAGGTGACAGGTTAATTCACTGCAACTGTTTTCTCCTCATCAGTTTTCCAAATATGTCCCTTCCAAAATAGAAGCACAGTTTCTACAGGGTCCTTTTTTTTTTTGGCAGGGGAGGGGAAGATTCTGGAGTTTATTTATTATTTGGTTCTGATATTCCAACCTGTTTACCAAGTTACCTCAAAAGTCAATCTCAAAATAAAAGACGGGCTGTTAAGTGATCTTGAATGCTGTGATAGTTGCTTTCCCACTTGGGCCACATGATACAGCAGATCTAATTATGTTTGACCTGCTACTGGCAAATAGCAATACCATCTATAGCGTTCCATAGGCTCCTATAGGTAAACAAGCCCTTAAGAGTTTGGAACAAAGTATTGCCATCATCTGGAGAAAACTTCAGCTGTTTCTCCATTTGAGAAACAGTTCTTGGCTTGATACAGGGCTTTAGTAGAAGAAACTAAATGCTTAACCTTGGACCATTGAGTTATTATGTCACCGGAGTGCCCTTCATGAATTGAGTGCAATCTGACTCATCAAACCATAAAGTTGGGTGTGCATAGGAACACAAATGGAAGTGGCAAATATATAATGGGGCTTGAATAAACCCTGAAGACACCAGTAGATTACATAAACGAGTGGCCCATAGTCCCCACTTCAGCTACACTGACATCTCTCTTCCAGCTTGTGGCCTCATGGAGAGGTCCCTATGAAGAGCCGGAAGGGAAAGAGGAGACTCAGGCCTATTTTACACACAATTCTGCACAATATATATGGGCACCACTGAAAAGTAGATAGCTATAACACTACAGTCTCTTCCTGGGAAATCCCTGAAGTCCAGAACAAAGTGGCCCCAATGGCATGGATATAAGTTATACATGGGATTAGCACCATGGATTTCCATTCCATTCACTAGGTCTGACTTAGCTATGGCCACCACTGACTGCCAAATCTGCCATCAGCAGAAACGAACACCATTCCCTATATATGGCATCATAGCCTGGGTGCCATATTATCAATCAGAAACCTTGTGGCGAGTTAACTGTATTGGACCACTTTCATCATGGTTAAAGTAATGTTTTCTTCTTATTGGAATAGATAATTTGGGCACAGATTTGCCTTTCCTAAAAGCAAAGCAACTGCAAAAACTATTATCTATGGGCTTATAAAATGTCTTAATCAGCATCACAGTCTTCCACAGAGCATTTTTCTAACACACTTTACAGAAAATGAACTGCAACCATGACTGCATGCTCTTGGAATTAATTGGCTGTTCTTGCCAATTCTCCTCCAACCCAAAGCTTCTGTTTCAATAGAACAGTGTAATGGACTTTTATAGATTTAATAACAGGGCCAGGTAGTTGGCATTATCTTCCAGGGCTGAGGGAATGTTCTTTAGAAGGTTGTATATGCTCTTAATTAGGATACAATATGTGTATATGAAGTTCCTTTTTCCTGCAGCCAGGATACATAGGTCCAAGAATCAAGGGATGGGTATGAGAGTGGCACTACCACTATTATCTCTTATGACTCACTAGAAAAGTTTTGCTTCTGATTTCCATGACATTATTCCTTGCTGTACTAGAGGTCTTAATTCCAAAGGTCTCAATTCTCCTAAGTAGGAGAAAAAACAATCTTTCCATTACACTGGAAGGTAAGACTGCCACCTAGCCTTTGGGGCTTCTTATGCCTAAGTCAAAAAGCCAGGAATGGAATACTGTCCTGGCTGTGGTAACTGATCCTGAGTACAAATAGGGAATTAGACTATGAGTTATGATAATTAAGTTCTCCAACTCTTCTTAGAAAAAGTGCTACATGCCTAATTGATGAATATCACTATGGTCACCTTCAAAGTACACATGAATGTCATCAAAATGTCTTTCTTTCAATACTTGCTTTATCTTCAGGTAAAGAAAAATGTCACTGGGGGCATATCAGGAGAGTAGGGAGGGTTTTCCAATATAGTTATTTGTTTCCTGGCTGAAAACTCTCTCACAGACAGTGCCATGTAAACTAGTGCATTGTCATGATGCAAGAGTCACACCTTTCTCATGCCTAGATTTTCAATTAATATTTTGCTGTTTCTTTATCAGTGTTTACTTAGTCTGCTATGCTTCTCACAGTCAGCCAGCAATTTTGACACTGACACTCAATTCAAAAAATTTTTGCAGTGTTTTCATCAGTTCTGCTTATTACTGGCTGCCCCGACCTTTCCTCACCAGTGACACTTTCTCTCTGCCCTGGCCTTTCTTCACCAGTGACACTTTCTCTTCCTTCAGAACAATATTAAGCATATTTGTACACTGCCACTTTCCTCAAAGCATTATCCCTATAAATGTGGACTAAAATGTCCTTGAATTTACTCCCATGATTGCCAACTTTAACAAGAAATTTTTTTTCATTGCTCTAATTCAAGCTCTGACATTCTTGTGACAGCCCAAAAAAACAGCAATAATGAAATCCATTAAGCAAGACAATGCCACATGTTGACACAAATACATCTCTGAGACACTGATATACCAAGGTTATGAAACTTTACTGAGCTGTTTGTACAGTGCTGACAACATAAGCACATTGTGGCAAGTGTGTGAACTTAATTGTCAGATCTCATATTGCTCCACAATGGAGGTATGAAAGTAAATGCCTGAAATATAGGAGATCTCTTAGAGTGCCTCTCAGTTTTTCCATGCCCTGTAAATAATTGTCAATGGGACATTATTATAATCCAATCAAGGCAGACTACAAAAGGCTTATATCCTTCCAGAATGAAAATTTGGGTCCACTCTACCAGACAAAGAACCATGAGCAGCTGAGGTGCTTGCTGAAGGCATAAAGAATACTAAATGGCTACTGGATGAAGGTAGTTGTAAATATCAGCTACAACCATATGACCAATTATACAAATGAAGACTGTAATTGTTATGAGTATCAACTCCTTAGTTTGAAGATTTGTGTTTGAAAATACCTCTCTTTTCTTCCCTTCTTTTATCCTGTAACATAAAATGTATTAAGTCTACATTATAGTATTTAAAAATTGGTAATTTTACATTATAAGTTCTAAGTTACGGGTTACTGAAGAGAAGAGTAAATATCATTCAAAAATTTTAACTTCTCTTCTAGTGAAAGGATTTGCGTATTTTTAGTTATACACAGGATAATTGTTTCACAATGCCTGTTACTACCTTTTTGTGGCTATTAATGTGTGTATCAGTGCCAACACTCTGTAAGGGTTAATTTTTAATAATTATGGATACCTAGTAGTTATATATATTTATATTGTTCATATGATGTTTTCACCATACAAGATATAATAATCAAATTAGAGTAATTGATATATTCATCACTTCAAGAATATATAATTTCTTTGTGCTTGGAATATTACAATTCCATTCTGCAAATCAGTATATTAAGAGATATCTGCACTCCCATGTGCATTGCAGTACATTCACGATAGCCAAGGTACAGATGAATTAACAAATAAAATGTAGTACATATACACAATGAAATACTATTCAGTCATAAAAAAATTAAATCTGGTCATTTGCAACAGCATTACATTGAGTGAAACAAGACAAGTACAGAAGAACAAATATCACATGTTCTCCCTCATACATAGGAGCTAAAAAGAAAAAAGGAAAAAAATAGAAATTAACTCATGGATACAAGAGTAGAATGATGATTACCAGAGGATAATGGAGGTGAAGGATGGTTAATGGCTACAGGAAGATAGTTAGGTAAGAGTAATAACATTTAATGTTTAGTAGCTCAACAGGATGACTGTACTTAACAGTAATTTAAAATGATGGCTAATTTTATATATTTACTAGACTGAGACACAAGATGCATGAATATTTAAAGATTTTTTTCTGAAATCAACAAAAAATTAAATCACCTCCAAAAGAAAAATAGCAACAAAAAGATTAAGAAATTAAGAAGGAATCTTTAGATTTCTTGAACAAAATGATAATGAAACCCCAAACTATAAAAACCTGTGGGATGCTGCAAAGGCAGTTTTAAGAGGGAAATTTATAGCATTAGATGCCTTCATCAAGAAAACAGAAAGAGAGCAAGTCAGCAATATAATGCACCATCTCAAACAACTGCAAAAGGAAAAATAATCCAGGACCAAATCCAGCACAAGAAAAAAAAATAACCAAAATTAGAGAAAAATTAAGTGAAACTGAAAACAAAAGAATAAAATTAGTTTCTTTGAAAATATTAATAAAATTGATAAGCCTTTGGGCAGACTAACCAGAAACAGAAAAGTGAGATCTCTAATAACGTCAGTCAGAAACAAAAAAGGGGATAAAACAACAAATACCACAGAAATACAAAAGATCCTTAATGATTAGTATAAAAACTCTATTCTCAGAAATATGAAAATGTAGAGGAAATATACCAATACCTGAAAGCATACCACTTTTCTAAACTAAACCAGAAAGAATTAGCAATTTTGAATAGATCTATATCAAGCACTGAAATAGCATCAACTATACAACATCTCCCAAAAAATAAAAGTCCAGGACGAGATGGTTTCACATCATAATTCTACCAAAACTTCAAGGAGGAACTAGTACCTATCATACATAATCTATTCCAAGACATAGAAAAGAAAGAAATCCTCCCCACACATTCTATGAAGCAAAGATAACCCTGATCTCCAAACTGGGAAAGGATCCAACATAGAAAGAGAACTATAGATTAGTATCATTAATAAATATCAATGCAAAAATATTCAATAAGATCTTAGCAACTAGAATACAGTGACATATTAAAAAAGTCATACACCATAATCAAGTTGTTTTTTTCCCGGGTTTCAAGGTTGGTTGTACATATGTAAAACCATAAATACAATCTACCACATAAATAAAGTAAAAAAACAAAGACCATATGATACTTTCAATTGATGCAGAAATGGCTTTTGATAATATCCAGCATCCTTTCATGATAAGAACACTTAATAAAATAGACATAGGTAGGAAACTTCTTAAACTGATAAAGGCTATCTACAGCAAACCCACAGCCAGTATCATACTGAATGGAGTAAAATTAAAAGAATTTCTACTCAGATTTTGGACTATACAGGGATGCCCACTGCCGTCACTGCTATTTAACACAGTGTTGGAAGTCCTCGCCCTTGCAATCAGGCAAGAGAAGGAAAGAAAGTATATTTAAATGGAGACAGAGGAAGTCAAACTCTGGCTCTTCGAGGATGACATGATCTTATACCGGGAAAACTTCAGGGATTCAACTACAAAGCTTTTGGAAGTGATCAAGGCATGTAGCAGCGTCTCCAGATACAAAAGTAATGCCCACAAATAAGTAACCTTCATAAATGCCAACAACAGTCAAGCTGAGAATAAAGTCAAAGACTATTCCGTTTACAGTAGTCCCAAAGAAGATTAAATACCTAAAAATTCATCTAACAAAGGAAAAGAAAGATTTCTATACAGAGAACTATGAAACCCTAGAAAAGAGATAGCTAAAGATATTAATAAATAAAAGAACATATCACGCTTATGTTAAGAATCACGCTTATGGGAAGAATCAACATTGATAAAATGTCCATACTACCCAAAGCAATCTACAGATTTAAAGCAATCCCCATCCGTGATGACATACTTTAAAGAACCTGAAAGAAATAGTACTTCAATTCATATGGAAACAGAAAAAAACCTTGGAGAGCCAATACAATATTTAGAAATAAAAACAAACTTGTAGGCATCACATTACCAGACTTCAGGTTATATTACAAATATTTAGTGATAAAAACAGCATGTTACTGGAACAAAAATGGAGATTAATTATGGAATAGAATAGAGAATCTAGAGATGAGCCCAACCACATATTTTCATTTCATCTTTGATCAGCCTAATAAAAACATGCACTGGGGGAAAGAATCCTTATTTAACAAATAGTGTTAGGAGAACTGGTTAGCCTCCTGTAGAAGACTGAAACTAGACCCATACTTCTCACCATTAACAACAACAACAAAAATTAATGCTCACTGGATAAAAGATTTAAATATAAGACACAAAACAATAAAACTTCTAGAAGAGAGTGCAATGAAACCCTTGTAGATATTGGCCTGGAAAAATACTTTATGAGAAAGTCCCCCCTGGCAATTACAGCAAAACAACAAACTAAATTACTAGAATTTTTCTTTTTTTTTGTAGAGACAGAGTCTCACTTTATCGCCCTGGGTAGAGTGCCGTGGTGTCACACTGCTCAGAGCAACCTCCAGCTCTTGGGCTTAAGCGATTCTCTTGCCTCAACCTCCCGAGTAGCTGGGACTACAGGCGCCCGCCACAGCGCCCGGCTATTTTTTTGTTTTGCAGTTCGGCCGAGGCTGGGCTTGAACCCACCACCTTCGGTATATGGGGCCAGCGCCCTGCTCGCTGAGCCACAGGAGCCGCCCTAAATTACTAGAATTTGATCAACCTAAAAGGTGTCCGTATAGCTAAAGAAACTTCTGAATGAAAGCAAACAGACAACCTTCGGAATGAGAGAAGATTTTTGCATGTTATCATTCTGATAAAGGTTCCATAACTAGATTCTGCAAAGAACTAAAATTAATCAATAAGAAAAGAGCAAACAACACTATTTATAAATGGTCAAGAGACTTGAACAGAATCTTCTCTGAAGATGACAGAAGAATGGCCTACAATGATGAAAAAATGCTCATCATCTTTAAAATCATCACAGAAATACAAATCAAAACCATTCTGAGATATCAGTTAACTCTGGTAAGATTAGTCCACACCACAAAAGTCCCCAAACTGAGGAATTGCAGAGAAGGGAACACTTCTACACTGCTGGTAGGACTGCAAACTAATACAACCTTTAGGGAAAGAAGTATGGAGAATTCTCAAAGAACTAATAGTAGACCTTCCATTCTATCCTGCAATTCCATTGTTAGGTATCTACCCAGAAGAACAAAAATCATTTTACCAAAAAGACATTTGCCCCAGAATGTTTATTGCAGCTCAATTCATAATTGCCAAGTCACGGAAGCATCCCAAATGTCAATCAACTCATAAATGGATTAACAAATTGTGGTATATGTGTACCATAGAATACTACCCAGCCATAATAAAGACAGAGTCTTTGCATCTTTTATGTTTTCCTGCATGGAATTGAAACACATTCTTTCTAGTAAAGTATCTCAACAATGGAGAAGCAAGAATCCTAGGTACTGAATTTTGATATGAGGACAATTAATGACACTGTGGGGGAAGGGAATAAAAGACGGAGGGAGGTGGGAGAAGGAAGAACAGAGACAGGGAAGGAGGGGTGTCTTGGTGTGTGACACGCCTTTTGGGGGCAGAATACAATTATAAGAGGGACTTTACCTGACAAATGCAATCTATGTAACCTGGATCTTTGTACCCTCAATGAATCCCCAACAATAAAAAAAAATGAAAGAAAGAAAAAAAGCATCCAGTGTACTCAGTACTAATATAAAACCAATATATAAACCCACACTCAAACAAATGATAAAATACAAATATAGTCTAGCAAGGGCGAGGAGTGAGGACGGAGAGAGGAGAGGAAGAGGGAGGGCGACTGGCAGGAGGAGGGAGGATGATTGATGGGATTTCACCTAATGTGCACAATGAGAAGGTGGTTAGAGCACAACACCACGGGAGAGGGCTCTCCTTCAACTTGAACTTTACCTTGGAAATGAAAACAATGTAACCTAAAAATTTGTTCCCTCATATTAATTTGAAATTTAAAAAGAACATATTTTAAATTGATAAGTAATGAGTTGGCCTTTTCCTAAAAACTATGTTATTATAGAGCTATTATAAATTGTGTTAATAGCATAAAATATACCTAATCAGCATAACAATATGAAAATTCAGACACAGATCACAACATATACACCACTTTATGAGAAAAAATAATAGCACATTAATTAGAAAAGTTCAAAGGTTAAATAAATTATTTTGAAAAAATCACCTTTAAAAATATAAAATAATATTTGATTTTATACACATGTATTTATTGGATTTATACACGTGTATTTCTATACACTTTTGCATGAAATGAATTCTAGAAATATGTAAGTAGTATAGAATGTGAAATATATTTTAGAATTGCGTGAATGGCTAGTCATTCTCTTTTAAGCAACCCAGATTTTTATTGAAAATATATATATTTTAATTCAACTATAATAGCACCCAGGGAATTTTGCTCTCTGTACTTGGATTTTTAGTCTTTGATCATCTTTGCTTTATATACATTCAAATGAAATTGGTAAAATTATTAGAAAGAGTTTTCCTTATACTTTATTGCCTGCAATGTAATAAGGTTATACCTTGATAAAAAGTCAGTTGGGCATCACATAGTTTCAAGAATGCAAGAGTTAAGTTGCAAAGACATACAAAGTAGCTATATTATGATAGTGCTATTACTACAGTGCAATGCTAGATTAAATTACTCAAGGATCAACTAATAATTTCCTAAAAATTACCTTACTCATCTGACCAATTATTTCAAGTGCTCATAATATGTCTACCCAAGTGAATTTATACATAATAATGAATGCAATTTAAAGAAGGAGCATTAAAGATAAATATCTACTTGTGAAACATTTCATAAATATTTAGATAAGTAGAACTAAGCAATTTTACTCTCAACAAACCCTATGATTAAGACCTAAAAATAAACCTATAGTCAGTGATACAAGGCATTAACTATGTAGATTTTATCACAAATATTATTTCTACCCTTTTTTTTTCAATTACAGATGATTGATGTGAGGCATAAACTATTCTGGGGCAAGATTCACAAGTTTGTAACTTAACACACCTAAGAAGTTAGTAATATTCCCTTGTAAGCCATATTGTGAAACAATATTGTTAAAATAATATTTTTCTCAAAATAGATTTCTTAGACCCTTGCATTATTTATTTCTAAATAGTATTACATTGTGGAAATATATTAAAAATAAAACCTATTTCAACTCTAAATTATCTTTATGATTAGTCAATTCTTGCATTTAAATTTATTCCAGAACATAAAATAACATACTCATAAAACCCTTCTCCATTTTAATAATATTTTAGTAAGGTTTATTTTGGTTTTTAGAGGAAAAAGAACTCAAGTCACTTTGGTTAATATGTAACAGTTGCAAAAGATGCATAGAAACAAGGGATATAAGGAACAATTTCAGCAGTTCCATGGCCAGGACTAAGAACCTGACAGAGTCAATTGCTCACATTTTAGGAGGACATCCATAGGCTGACAGGTCTAATAACAGGATGGCACCTACTCTGCAGTTTATCCTGTTGTTCTTAACTCATTTTTCTATTTTATGATTGGTGAATTCTACCTTCTGTCTACCCATTGCTGTAGCTATGATTTCCACGTCATCATGTTTTTAACAACAATCTTTTCTCTCTCTCTTTCTTTCTTTCTTTTTTTTTTTTTTTGTAGAGACAGAGTCTCACTTTATTGCCCTTGGTAGAGTGCTATGGCGTCACACAGCTCACAGCAACCTCCAACTCCTGGGCTTTGGCGATTCTCTTGCTTCAACCTCCCAAGTAGCTGGAACTACAGGCGACCACCACAACGCCCGGCTATTTTTTTGTTGCGGTTTGGCCGAGACCAGGTTTGAACCTGCCGCCTTCAACATAGGCGGCAGGTGCCCTACTCATGTAGGTGGCTCTTATTTGGTTGTTTTCATCTGTTTGAGATACAAGGTTCCCAAGAGAGATCTCATTGGATCAAACTTTCATTGAGAGGCAGTCTGTCTTTGTTGGAGGGTAAGAAAACTAAGTGTAAACTATGTCAAGCAGCAGTAGATGTAGACACCAAGGCCAAGTCTCTTACAAATGCCTGCCCTTTTTTGTCATCATTGAGTGATTTGACATCACTACCTGCCTCTCTGTGGTGTGGATGTGGTATCTGACATATTTGATAATAATAATATACTGTAATCTTGAATTTCTCATGTGTGTATGTTTATATTGGACAGACACTGAGGGAGAAATAGTTCCCCTTTCTTCTCTGTAATGATAGGCAACAGGGCTACCTCTTTGTGAGGATAATATGTTACCAAAGATTTACCAACTACGCATGGCTGGAGAAAATAAGAAAAGGCTGACAGGGGAGCTTCCCCTTTCCTGTAACTGAGGAGTCAATGGAAACACAGCCTGTTGTACAGGTTACATTAGATTTAGAATACACACTCACGAACAGACATACAAAGTGCAAAGTACACTCCTCACTCTGCACCCATGAGGGATTGGTTCTAGGAGTCCTCCCTTCCCCACCAGGGATAGTACATTTGTAGATGCCTAAATCCCTGATACGCACGTAACATGGCACAGTATTTGGACATAACTGACACTCACTCTCTTGTTCACTAAGTTGCCTCTAGATTCCTCATAATACTTAATATAATGTAAATGCTATGTAAATAGTGGTTATATTGTATTGCTTGGGAAATATAACAAAATGTCTATACATGTTCAGTATAGACACACCATCTTTTTTTAATTTTTTGGAATATTTCTGATTTCTGGTTGGTTGAATGAGCAAATGTGGAACCCACGGATACAGAAGGTTGACTGAGTTGTCATTCAACTTTTAGTGATAAAAGCTAAATGTGCTTCTATATAGTTCTTTAATTTTTTAACTTTGTTATGATTGTAAATCTCCTTATCAAAGCTACTATGATGCATTGTAATCATACACTCAAAGAAATTTCCTATTTAGAGATTCTAAAATCTACTAATTGTATCACAACTTAAGCTGAGAGTCTAGGCAAAGTCTGAATGACTTAAAACATGTAACAACTGTAGCTTTGCATATATTCCCTCATATATGGAATGTACACATTCCTTATTTCTTTTAGGTATTTCCTTACCCTTTTAAAAGAAATGATTTGCTTCATTTAGGACTCAAATATTAGAAAATGTTATCTGAGAACTACATCCCCTAACACCAACACCAGCATCACCCTTTGTAACAATGGGATATCAAGTGAGGCTGCAGCATATAAACTGCATGCCCATCCACGCAGTGGAAAGCATGAGGGTGAATATACGATCAGTATCCTCCCTGAGCATGTCTATTTTTCTGTGAGATATACGTATTTTTTTCAAAAGTATAATGAAACACCATTGAAAAATAAATACACTTTATGTAAAAATTAAAAATAAAATAAGTAAAGGTTTAATATTGAGATATACAGTACTTCCCCCTTTCCACAGGGGATACATTCCCAAAGGCCCAGTGAATGCCTAAAACCATGGAAAGTACTAACCCCTACATCTACTATGCATGAATTTCTTTGTCGTTCTTTACAATTTCACAGATATGAAATTTTTCTTGCCATAGATCTATCAACCTAAGAATACAATTTTATTTCTTTCCTGATTGTCAAGAATTTTCACCTTTGCACTTCAAAGAAGCATTTTAACTCTTCTCTTTACAAGCTGCCAGCATCAGCATGCTTGCATTTTGGCGCCATTCTTAAGTAAAGTAAGGCTGACTTGAACACAAGCAAGGCAATGCTGTGACAGCCAAGATGGCTTCTGAGTGACTAACGAGCAGGTAGGGTACACACACAGTGTGGGTACACTGGGAAAATGGATGACTCACTTCCTGGGGAGGGTGGAGTGGAGTGGTGCAAGATTTCATTACACACGCAGAACAGTGCACAATTTAAAACTTCTGAATTGTTCAGTTCTGGAGTTTTCTATTTATCATTTTTGAATCACAGTTGATTGTGGGTAACTGAAAACATGGAAAATAAAACTGGATAAACAGTGACTTCTTTTAAGGGAAAATATGTATCACTTTGCTGTTGATGATTAAAATATATAAAAACCATGAATATCTTCTATAACCAATTACATTATACACTCGCTCTAATGCTTTCAACTTCTGACCTGTTTGAAGCAGTTAATGAGCAGACTGAGAATGATATTAATGGTAACACAGTTAAAAACTTAAATGTAGATCTTTTTTGCTTTTCTTCAATGAATAAGAAGTGCTGACATAGTAATCATGGACACTAAACCCAGAGCCAAAGAAAAATCTGAGCCCTAAAATCCGCTTGATTTTAAACAGAGGCACCATTCCTTGATAATGGACCATTTGCTCCTATGGAGAAAATAGCAGAAAAAAAAAAAATGTGTCTTTTAGGCCATAAATGCGAGGCATAATAGTCAAAACACTTCAGAGCTTTTCCACATTTAACAATGTTTATTACTACCACAGCCACCCAATACACTATATATAAAATAAGAATATACTTCTCTATTACAGCAGTTAGTTTTGATGACTGCTGCCTGACATAGTTTACACTTAGTTTCCTTCCCCTCCAATAAAATTCCTTTGGTGTGCTCTAGACAGAGTGCGTATAGAGCTAAGTCTCATTCTTTTCAACTACGCAATCCTTTTGTGTAAAACCGTTGATTTAAAGAGAAATTTGTCCATTAAATATGTATTCTATAAAGATGAAGCAGAGCTATAAAACCTTTTTTAAAGAAATATAAGCACAGGATAAAGCAGATTATTATTACAGTCTTTTTAGTTTAGTGAAACATTTGAAAATAACATATTTACTTTGTGGAACCATACATCTTTCCAATATTAAATATGAAGCACTCAATCTATACATGGCCTTGTTTGTGTGGAAATTATTTCTCTGCATCAAGCCTGGAAACAGACTGAAAAACTCTCCAGGGCAAAAGGCAATATTCATATCAAACATTGAACTCTTATGAGTGCAAAGCCCTGGGATGAGGAAATACAGCTAGGCCAAGGCTACACTTGCACCTATAATTTGAAGAAAAGGCTCAAGCCATCTTGTAATTGGAGTATGCTTCTTTGCTAGAAATGTCAGGTGTTGGGTAGGAGTAAAATTTCACTTGATTTGCATAGACACATGCTTCATATGTTACCTGTACACATCGTATCAATGACCCCTAGAAAACATTATGAAGCTTTGGAAATACTGCTTTACTATCTTTAAAAAATAATGTTGTTTGTATCCGAAAGAACTTACTTCAATTTTGGTGTTCATATGTCTTAATAATCATGACTATGAATTACATAAAAAGGGCTTAAATGGTTGTGAATCTGTTAAGACATTTAAGGCCACTTGGCTGCCTCTGGGCAGTGCATCATTTTAGATATATAGAAAAGGACTGTAAAGCTTTGAAAATTCTCCTATTAGATCATAATTTGGTTCTTGAATTCCCCAGACACACTCAATGTATTGCTTACATATTGTTCTAATGAAATTCTACTCAACAAGAATAGCTGAAGAAAGCAATCACCTCCACTAACACAGTTAACTTGGCAGGTACATGGTCTGCATAAAAAGAAAAGTTAAAAAAATTCCAAATTTCTGTATTTCCCAACCCCTAGAGTTAAAATTTTCTGGTATGCTATATTAGAGGAAAGAGAAAATAATTATACCAGTCACATATTTGAAGAAATATTTATATCTCCAAGAAACACATGCCATCAAAATTAAACATTTTGTTTGACAGAAAAGAAATAGAAATTTTGGCAGCTATCAGTGTCTACTCCTTGCAACACCACAATCACTCAACTTAGGTTGTTTTTATTTTCTTCCAGCCAACAATAAAGTAGATTTGATCCTTATTCATGGAACTCTGAGGAAAGAGTCCTGTCATTGTTCATTTAATGTATAGATTTTCTTTTCTACTACACTATGGCTCGGCTTCTATGATTCTGTTATGGTCCTCTATTATGAGATGGAAATAAAAATTTTCTTTAATACGAACAATCTTAAACAAAGACTTCTGTTTGAATCTTTCTTCTACCTTTACTAACAAAGGGAATGAAAAATGCATGCCCTCGGACATACAACTTGCATGTATACAGAATAATCTGGATTTTGCTCAGATTGAGGGACCATCTTTTGATAGTGGGCAATTTGCTTTGTGGGGGTAAAAAATATTTGGAATATACAGTATGTATTTATGTTACTTTGTTTTCATAGGCAACCTAAACAGCAATGTATGTACATTTCTCTTGTCTATTTAAGAAAAACAAAATAGTCCATCTTTTGCAACCCAAACCTTCCCTTAAAGAGATCATGTGGAGGTTTTGGCTGTACTGAGAGCCAGTCTGTATAGCCCAATAAGGAGAATATGAAACAACAATAAAAAAAAAAAATAACAGAAGAGGACTAGTGACACAGCTACTGAAAGAGAAATAAGAGGTGGTAAAACAGGGATTTTTAGGAACTGGCTCAAGTATTTCTTGAAATTACCCTGACTTGCAGTCCTCTTAGAGAGATCACAGAGACTGAATTGGATACATATAATTAGACATGCAAGTTGACTTAAATAGTATGTCTTAAAACACAAGAGCATGAGAAATGAAAACAGCAGGAAAAACAAACACATGCAAAAACATGAGAAGAGAATTATTCAATATTTATATTATTTAAATTTTTTGTTATTGACTCAAAAATAGTTTGTTGAAGACTTATAGACTATTCTAAATTCAAGGCACATTACATTGAGCATAAGACATGGTATCAGCTCTAATGAAATTGATGACCTATTATTGGGGGGCTTCAATAATCTATTTGTTCAACAAAGATATATTGAGTGCTGATGTTTAAATAACTTCTCTAGGCATTGAATACATTATCTTGAAGAGGGGGAAAAAGCATAAGTTCTTTCTCCTATGAGGTTTTATCATGGG
The DNA here is from genome assembly GCA_963573935.1 of Arctocebus calabarensis. Taxonomy (NCBI): domain Eukaryota; kingdom Metazoa; phylum Chordata; class Mammalia; order Primates; family Lorisidae; genus Arctocebus; species Arctocebus calabarensis. The sequence goes on from CAUYON010061336.1 coordinate 36,002, forward strand.
GGTAGCCATAGAACACACAAAATATGTAATTTATGTATTGTCACTTATTAGGATATTGCAAGATCTTTAAATAAAAATAAAACAAACAATAAGGTTAGGGAATTTTAGTGAAATTATTTTAAGGTGAAATAGAATCATCATTGTAGACTTTACTAATACGGCAAAATTAAAGACTTAAGAACAGTGAGAGAGTTTATCATACAAATGTATGTGGACAGCCCACTCTAAAGAGTGGGAATAGTCAGTTGTAAAGGTTTCGAGGGGGGGAAATCTCAGGTTTGTTTGTAATACAACAAAAAGAGGAGTGCAATAAAGAATAAAAATCAATAGCAAGGATAGTAAGATGGTTAGTTAGGTACAGGGTATCTTAACAGATAATCTATAGATGTCTTAAAAAGAAATAGCTGAATAGAAATACTTTTTTTGTTTATTTGTTTGTTAGAGTGAATTGAGAAATTATTGGTAAGTTTTAAATAAATAAATGGTATACTCAAGTTTTTGCTTTAAAAATCTCACTCCATGTTCTGTTCTGAAGATAGGAAATAGAGAGTCAAGTCCATGAGCAAAGAGATCTATTAGAAGGGTTTAGTAAAAATCTAGCCAAAAGATGACACTGGATTGGACAAAGACAGGTGCACAGAGATTAAACATGTGATCAAACTCTTCATACTTTTAAATAGACAAACACAGAATAGCTCATCTAATGGATGTGGAAAAGAAGATTTAAAAACAGTAAAAAAAGTTATACTTCTGGTATAATGTCTGAGGGACTCTGCAGACCCCTGTTCAGTGAAATGGTGAAATTGTTTTTAAAAATGAAAAAGCACAAAAGAACTCTCAAAGTAAATGGAAATGGTTATATGAACACAAAGGATTGTAAAAGAAACATTAAAAAAGTAGAACAACTAACATTTCACAATTTCAAAACTTGAAAAAGTAGAATAACATTTCACAATTTCAAAACTTACCATAAAGCAAAGGTAATTAGGCAGCTATGGTACTGGCATATGGTTAGACATATAGATCAATCAAATGGAATTAATGATACAGAAATAAAGCCACGTGTCTATGGTAAAGTGTTTTTTGACAAGGGGGTGCCAAGACCATTCAATTGTGGAAATAATAAACAATAAAAAGTGCTGGGATAACTAAATAGCCACATATTATAGAAGGAAATCGGGTTCTTACTCCATCCTATATTCAGAAATCAACCCCAAAGACCCAAACTGAATAGTTTAACCTACACAATTCTTGGAAGAAAAATAGAAAACTTTGAAGTAATTCTTCACTACCTCAGACTTGGCCATAAACTTTCACATTTGTCACCAAAAGCACAAGCGACAAAAGGAAAATAGACTAACTGAACTACATCAAAATTTATAACTTCTGTGCTTCAAAGAACTCTACTATGAACATGAAAACCACAACTTAGAAAATGGGAGAAAATAGTGGAAAATCATTTAGTTGAATTGAAACTTATATCTGAAACATACAGTGAACTCTTATAACTCACAAAAAAGACAAATAACCCAATTAAAAACGAACACCATATTTGCATAGGCATTTCTTCAAAAAAGATGTACAAATCTATGCAAAGATACTAGGCATTATTAATCATTTGTCAGATAACCTAGTGATCTATCAGGACAATGGAACTCAAAGCGACAGTGAGATTCCACTTTACGCTTGCTAGGATGGCTATAATAAAAATGCCAAGAAATAACAAGTGAGGGAAAGTAAGTGGGTCAGTCAGAACTCTTAAATTCTGTTGGTGGTGATTTACAACTCTTCAGCCAGTTTGGAAAATTGTCTGAGAGTTTCTCAAATGAGGTTTATATTCAAGAGAAATAGAAGAATATGTCCACACAAAAACTTGCCAATGAATGTTTATGCCAGCATTATTTGAAATAGCAAAAAGGTAGGTGGGTAAAAAAAACAAATGTCCACCAACCAATGAATTGACAAACAAAAGCAGCATATCCATACATGGAATATCAATCAGCCATCAAAAGAAACAAAGTGCTGGTATGCTACAAAATACACAAACCATAAGAACATTGTGTTAAGTAGCCAAGTACAAAACCTGCATGTAGAGATCTTATACTTAGAAACCCCAGAGACTCCACCATAAGACTCCTGGAAGTGATAAAAAAAAAAAATATGGTATTGTTTCAGAATATTAAATCAATGTCCACAAATCAGTAGCCTTTGTATATGCAAACAATAGCACATTGAGAGGCTAATCAAGGACATAATCCCTTCATAGTAGCTTCAAAGAAAATTAAATACTTAGGAATATACCTAACAAAAGAGGTAAAGGGCTTCTACAAAGAGAATTATGAAACCTTAAGGAAAAAAATAGCAGAGGATATTAACAATTGGAAGAACATACCATTCTCATGGATGGGAAGAATTAACATTGTTAAAATGTTGATTCTTCCCAAAGCAATCTAGAAATTCAATGCAAACCCATTAAAATACTAACATCATATTTTTGGACAATAGTCCAAGCTAGAAATACATGTGTATATTTAGCAGCAATTATTAAAAGATTTATAACAGTCATTAGCTAATTGAAGTTAACAAAAGAGTGAATATAGACAAGAACTGGAAGAAATCCAAGGACTGAGCTTTGACAGTTCCTTTTTCTTTTCTTTTTTCTTTTTTTTTTTTGAGACAAAATCTCACCCTCACTCTGTTGCCTACAGGCTAAAGGACCATGGCATCACTCTAGCTCCTTGGGTGGAGTTAATGTCCTCAAGAACAACCTTCAATGAAATGAGTGAAATATAGAAGTAGGGTAATTAATACCACAGGCTCCCTAGACATATTTCAGACAGTCCCAATGTGGCAGCCTGTAGCTTGGAACACTCACCTATTCTTTTGAATATCTTTTATTAGTATTACCAAGAACCCTCACTTGTGTTTCTTGGAATCCTTTTCCACATAAACCACCTGTGCTTAAGGTCTTTTTTGAGGATTTGCTTTATAGGAAACTAATTGAACATAATTCAAAAGTAGTCCTAGAAAGAAGACACTCCAGATGGATTCTGGAATTAGATTAGTCACCAGTCAGATGGCAACAAGCACCCCATTGCTGATGGCAAATGGGACAATGAGAGCATATATCATGACACAGCATCATAATTACTAAGATTCTTGTCCTTAGTAAATGAGATGAGACGCAGGTGAAATGGGAGACACTGGCTTGTGAAGTACCTTCAGCCTTTGAAAAATATGAGGGCCAATGAGTATTTATACAGACAGTGGAGATGCCTTAGAAAATGAAAGTCTCTGTGCTTGCTTCAGCAGCACATATACTAGAAAATTAAAGTCTCACATCATGTAATTACCAACTCAGGGAATGTTGTTAAAACCAGGTGTCTTACATAGCAGTATTTAAATACATCATCTTCTGTGAAGAAATTCAGGCACAGAATTTCATCAAAAGTATGACAGAGTTACAAGGGAGAATGAAAGCAAGAACTGGCAGGTTTCCCATGTTTATGTTAGATCCCAGATAGGGAAGGAACAAAAAAAATCAGACTTAAAGTGAGACCATTTGGGTTAAGGATTTTAAGTAACCTTGAAGAAAGAGCTCCTATTAAAGAAAAGAATCTCACTAGCTAGAGCATGTGAAAAGTCTTCACCTGATATGAATGTCTCACTTGCTAATGCCTCCTGTCCTTCTCAGAGTCTGTTCTAGTGGATCTTGATATCCCCTTCGCCAGTCATTAGGGCCAAGACTCAGCATGAACCTTGCAGAGAGATATAATGTTTATTGTAGTTATTTACTGAAATAACCACAGGTCACATATGAATATGTGTGTGTGTTTGTACATATGTATGTATAAAAACTGGCAAAAAATGTGGAGAGCACTAGTATTGGGACATAGAATTAAATGACTGGCTAGGAAGGAGTTTATTGATATAATGACACACTCCTCTGATTTAGAATATAATGTCTTAACAAAGAAACCTGAGGATTATCCTAATCTGCTGCTGAGATGGTTCTTCAAAATTTAGTACTGATAATAGTTTAAAGCAAATAAACTATTTGTAGAGATAGTTTAGTAGAGATGTTAAAAATGCCTTATCAAAGTATTGAGGAAGGGATCAGTAGGCTTGTACATTTGGACATGTTGGAATGGATTTATTGGAGGGGACCAAAGTCCACCAGCTCTCTATGTTCCTCAAGAGGGCCCAGAGAACATTAATAGTGGGAGACCCATATGATAAGAAGCTATGTAATGGTTTTCCTTTGAAGTTCAGCATTAAAGACTGGAGATTCTGCCTTGGCACCAGGTTTCCTGGTGCTAGTGGAATAAAAGGACTACAGAATATCAGAGGCCAAATAGGAATAACTAACCAACATAATGAATTGGCCCTTAATTGCTAAATGGGAAAGAATGGAGGGATAACAAAGGGTCCTTGGCCCATAAATATCTGTGGCAATGATAAATAGACCCCAGTGTTCCTAAAGCTGAAACAGAAAAATAAACCAAAAACATTACTTAATTTATACAATCAAAGACAGTCAAAGCTGAATGATGAAGTTAGTCACTACAACAGAAAACTAGTTATCCCTATGTTCAATTTCTAGACCAGAGCCAGTCAGGTTTCAGATATAAGACTCATCAAAGAAAGTTAGGGACCCTTGTAAGGTGTGTTCTTGAAGCACCAAAGTAAGTGTATCAGTTCATCCAATTCTTCTCCAAATAACACATTTGATCATTTTCTCCAGATTGTGGGTTTTTTTCAGTTACTTGAGACCTCTACAATCATATATTTGGAAACAAAACAATCATATCATGATTATCACATCTGTAAAATAATTTTGAAAAGGAATATTTGTAAGATCTGGATGATCATAGAGCTATTCATTTTTATTGTTTTCTTTATAAATGTCCTTTAATTTTAATAACTTTTTTTTAAAAAATTGTGTATTATATTGGCTAATGCTGGAATAAAAATCTACACCTGGTATATTGCAATGTGGAAACAAAGCCACAGAGCTATTTTCAGATGTGACTATCAGGTTTAAAAATGAACACCAAAAAATGTAACCAATGAAGAATGGTGATACCATAGAAAAGGCAGAAGCAGAGGACTTCTGGGTTCTGCTGGAAGAAATGATCCCACTTCCTGCTCCTATCTCCAGTACCAGAAATGGAAACCTGAGACCAAAAATCCAGTCCACCTGGCCTTCTCAAGTGTTTGTAAAGATCTTTTTGTTTACAGTTTGAACAAAATATATAAGAACTGAAACATAGGTCAGTATTTTAAAAGAGCAGTTACAGACACACATTTGAATTCTGAGCACAGCCTACCTTTGCACTGGAAAGAGAACAATTTGTCTCAATGACTGGACACCAATCACTAGACTTTTGTAGCAGTAGACCTGTTCTATTTACATAAATCTTCCACTATATATGTTTGCGTGTGAATATCCTTATATGTACCCATACTATACACACACACTCATGATTTATCTTAATAAATCAACAAAAATGAATCAAATTATGAGCTGATTGAAATAACAAATTAACACCATACATGTTACATGAGTCAAATAACAGCTGTGAAACTAAGATAAATATTAATCACAAATGACAAATATCTTACTGAATCCATGGAATTATATTATAGATTGTGCTGGTAAGAAAGAAATCTGCATCACATGAATTTTCAGTCCAGTATATGTCAAAGACATGAAGGTATAAAAATAAGCAACAAAAAGCCTGTCTATAAAATAGGATAATAGAAGAATTTCCCTAGGCAATTTAACCTTTTCTTCTAAATGAAAATACAACAAAGATGACATTAGATAGATTCTGTTTGCATAAAATTTGATCACAAGCTTGTGAAATAAGATTTGTTGTGTTTATGTGTGTGTATGCATGTGTGTAGTATGTTGCCTAAAATTAAACATCATTAGGCACACAGACACATCGGGATCATATGAGTGCCTGCTATCACACTTGCCCCTGGAATATCCTTTTTCTCTACTCAGAGGACTTCAAATTAATAAAATTGGAGATTTCCCTAGGAGGGATAGACCTATTACTAAGTTTACATTTCTCTTCTTTCACCTTCCCAGCAGACAAGATGTCGAAATGACCTTGGTCATCATTTGGAATTCACTGTTATGTGCAGAATATTCTGAAAGACTCTTTGACTAGCTAGAGATCCTTAAATTTTATTTGGCTGTTGATAAAATAGTAATGCTGAAAAGCAAAAAAGGTATAATCCATAATTTTAGTATGAGTGACTGCTAAAAAAATACTCTTAGATCTTAAGTAAAGTATTAAAATATAAAACAGTAATTAGAACAATGTGGGTGGCTTTAATAGAGGACATAAAGACTATAATTTTGGGTAGGGAATATCTACCACATAGATTGTACTAGAGTAATTTGTCTATGTATGTTTAAGGAGTCTTATTTATAGACTGGAAGAATAGAAAACTTGGACATCATACATAATAGGCAGACAGGGATAATCTGGTAGTAGATGATCTACCTCTGGTCTAAAACAAATGCCTGCCATTAATTAAATCAGATACTTACATTAGTTAATTCGTATAAGCAGCCTGAAAGATGGCCTGCCATATGGCAAATCTTGTATAAGCATTTGTTCTTCTTATTATAATTAATTGAAGATTCTAGTAAAGTAAGGGATAAATAGAGAAGACATGTATAGGAAACTCACACTGTGAAAGTGAGGTATGAATTTGCCAAGAACAGAGAACTCTCCATAAGAAAGCCATAGGCTAAATATTGTGCACCCAAATTAAAATCCCATAACACCATAGAAGTGGGGGGCTTTAACACTCCATTTACAGAGCTGGACAGATCCTCTAAACAGAAACTAAACAAAGACACAAGGGGTTTAAACATAACCCTAGAACAACCTAATAGACTATATAGAATACATTATACCAAAATTAAGAAATATATGTTCATCTCAGCAGCCCATGGAACATTCTCTAAAATAGATCATATCTTAGGACTCAAATAAAACCTCAAAAAAAAAATCAATAGAATTGGAATTATGCCTTGTATTTTCTCAGCTTACAAGGCGATAAAGGTGGAACTCAACTCCAACAAAATTTTTCATTCCCACACAAAGGCATGGAAACAAAAAGTAACAGATAAAGGAGAAATCATCAATTTCCTCAGACATAACAACAATGAGGACACAAGCTAACAAAACCTCTGGGACACTGCAAAAGACTTCTATGAGAGAAATTTATATAAGATGTCCATTCAAAACACAGGGAGAAAGCCCATCAATAACATAAAGAATAATCTTTAAAAAATGGAAAAGGATAAGCAATACAATCCCAAATCTAGTCAAAGAAAAGAAATAACCAAAATTAATTCAGAAATAAACGAAAATGAAAACAAAAGAATCATTCAGAAAATTAGTGAAACGAAAAGTTGGTTCTTTGTAAAGGTAAATAAAATCAATAAAATATTGGCCAGATTAACTAGAAACAGAAAAGTAAAATCTTTAATAACGTTAATCAGAAATGATAAGGGGAAAGAAGCAAATGATATCACAGAGAAATAAGAGATTATTTCTGACTACTGCAAAAAACCTCTATGCCCAGAAATTTGACCATGTGGAGGAAATGGACCAATACGTGGAATCACATCTCTTAATGTGTTTAAGAGAGGAAATAGATCTCTTAAACAGATCAATATCAAGCACTGAGATTGAAGAAACAATAAAAAGCTTCCAAAACCCAAGTCCTGGACCAGATGTCTTCACACCAGAAATTCTATCAAACCTTCAAAGACGAGCTTCTACCAATACTGCAGAAACTATTCCAAAACATTGAGAAAAAAGGAACCATCTCCAACACATTCTGTGGAGTAAACATCATCCTGATTCCAAAACCAGGAAACGAACCAAATAAAAAAGAGAACTACAGAACAATTTCTCTAATGAACACACATGCAAAAAGACTCAACAAAATCTTAGCCAATAGATTACAGCTGCACATTAAAAAAATTATACATCATGATCACGTAGGCATCTTCCAAAGGATGCAAGTCTGGATTAACATATGTAAATTTATAAATGTAATTCAATGTATCAATAGAAGCAAAAACAAAGACCGTGTGATCCTCTCAATAGACACAGAAAAGCATTTGACAAAATTTAATATCCTTTTCTAACAAGAGCATTTAAGAAAATAGGCAAAAGTGGACTATTTCTTAAGTTGATTGATGTCATCCATGACAAACCCACAGCTAATACATTGAATGTAGTAAAACTGAAAGCTTTTTCACTTAAAACTGGAACCAGACAAGGATATCCACTAATTCCACTACTATTCAACATTGTCCTGGAAGTTCTAGTCAATGGAATTGGGCAAGAGAATGATATTAAGGGCATCCAAATGGATGCAGAGGAAGTCAAACTTTTGCTCTTTGCTGATGACCTGATCACATACCTAGAGAATTCCAGCGACTCAACCACAAAACTCCGGGAATAGATCAGGAAACACAGTTAATATCTCAGGATACAAAATCAGTGTTCACAAAAGAGTAGGCTTTGTATATGCCAATAACAGCCAAGTTCCAAATCAAATCAAGGAAGCAGTTCCCTTCACGTTAACTTCAAAGAAAATGAAATATTTAGGAATATATCTAATAAAAGAAGTTTATGATCTTTACAAAGAGACTTATGAAATCCTAAGAAAAGAAATAGTGGAAGACATTAACAAATGGAAGAATGTACTATGATCTTGATCTTGACTGGGAAGAATAAAGATAGTTAAAATGTTTATTCTACTCAAAACAATCTACAGATTCAATTCAATCCCCATTAAAATACCAAAATCATAAGTTGAAGGACTTGAAAAAACAGTACTTCATTTTTTATGGGAGCAGAAAAACAAAAAACAAAAACATACAGCCAAGGCTATTTGTCATAATAAAGAGAAAGCCAGAGGCATCACCCTACTAGAGTTCAGGCTATATTACAAATCCACAATAATCAAAACAGCATGGTATTGCCACAAAAACAGAGACATAGACATATGGAATTGAAAAGAAAACTAAGACCTGAAACCAGTATCTACTTGCCATCTGATCTTTGATAAACCGAACAAAAGCATGCAGTGTGGAAAAGAATCCCTATTCAAAAAATCGTGTTGGGAGAACTGGATAACCACATGTAAAAGACTGAAACTCAACCCACACCTTTTACCAATTACAAAAATTGACTCAAGATTGTTAAAAGATTTAAATTTAAGACAAGAAATGATAAAAAATCTTAGAAGAAAGTGTGGGGAAAACTCTTAATGATTTTAGACTAGGGAAAGATTTTATGACAAAGACTTTAGCAGCAATTGCAACAACAATAAAAATAAAAAAAATTTTGACTTTATTGGGCTGAGAATCTTCTTCATAGGTAAGGACACAACAGGTAAACCAAATAGACCACCTTCAGTTTGGCAAAATATATTTGCATGGTATGAATCTGACAAAGGCTTGATAACTAGAATCTACAAAGAGTTCCAACAAAAAAAGAGCAAACAATCCCATATACCACTGGGCAAGAGACATGAACAGAACCTTCACTAAGAAGACAGACAAATGGCTAACACTTGAAAAATTGTTCATTGTCCATGATCAACAGAGAAACAAAAATCAAAACTATTCTGACATATCACCTAACCCCAATAAGATTAGCCCACATCACAGTCTCAAAGCAGCAGATGTTGTCATTGATGTGGGGAGAAGGGAACACTTTCATACTGCTGGTGGGACTGCAAACTAATACAACTTCTTTTGAATGAGGTATGGAGCATCCTCAAAGAACTCAAAATTGACCTCCTATTTGACCCCACAATCCCATTACTAGGCATCTACCCAGAAGAAAAGAAATCATTTTATCATAAGGACATTTGCAATAGATTGTATATCACAGCTCAATTTACAATCACCAAGATGTTAAAACAACCTAAATGACCGCCAACCATGGATTAACAAACTGTCATATATGTATACCATGGAATACTATCCAGCCATTAAAAAGATAGAGACTTTACATCTTTTGTATTAACCTGGATGGAGATGGAACACATTCTTCTTAGTAAAGTATCACAAGAATGGAAAAGCAAAAATCCAATGTACTCAATATCAATATGAAGCCAGTAGATGATCTAAAACACAATCCACATAAAATAAAAACTCAAATCAATTAAATTTGGGGGGCAAGGGAATAAGGGATTGGGGAGAGAGAAGAGGAGAGGGGGATGGGTAGGTACAGTGTTAGGGTTATTGTACACCTCTTGGGGGCAGGACAGAATTACAACACAAACTCTACCTAACAAATGCAAACATTGTAACCTAATTCTTTTTACCTTCAAATTAATCTGAAACAATATACAAAAAAGAGAGAGAGAGAGAGAGAAAAGCATGGGCATCAGACTGTAGCAAACTCCCTCTGCAATCCCCTATGCTGCTCATTGAAGCAAGTGTCGTAGGCTATTTGTCTTGCTCTAACTCCGAGGTTCCTTGTTAGTTTTCGATTACACATAAGCACCCATTGTGAGTAGTATTTGCAGAAAACTAACCAATATGTTAAAACCTAGTCTGACTTCTACATAGAGGAATTTGAACAAAAAAAAACTGAAGATAATGGACAAAAAAAAAAATCAATCTAGACAATAAGATAAATAATTCATAAGAGAGTGACTAATAAATATGCAATATAAAATGAAAAACTTGAAAATGAAAATATAACAGAGATTTAGTAAACCAAGCTAAAAAATCAAATTTATATGTAGAAGGAAATAGGAAATAGCAAGTTCAACAATCATGTAACAAACACATGCAAGCATAGCCTATGCCATAGCTAGCTTACACAGAAAAAAATACTATCTTGCAGTATGATCTAAATGGTCCAGGTTGAATTTTTAAAAATAGCATAAAAATAATTATTTATATTCCAGATGTCCAATCATGTCATCTGTGAAGAGTAAATATTTGATCTCTTCTGACCCAATATGGATACCCTTGATCACCTGTTCTTCCCTAATTACGATGGCTAAGATTTCCATTACAATGTTAAAAAGCAGGGAAGACAAAGGGCTTCCTTGCCTGGTTCCTGATCTGAGTGAAAATGCCTTCAATTTAACTCCTTTCAATACAATATTGGCTGTGGCTTTGCTATAGATGGCCTCCATGAGTTTAAGAAATATCCCTTCTATACCAATTTCTTAAGTGTTCTGTTCATGAATGGATGCTGGATATTATAAAAAGCTTTTCTGCATCAATTGAGAGATTCATATGATCTTTGTTTTGTTTAAGTGATGAATTATATTTATAGATTTATGTATAATGAACCAGTCTTGAGACCCTCGGATAAAACCCACTTGGTCATGTTATATAATTTGTTTGATGTGTTGCTGGATTACTGCAAAACTCTCAGACGTGATCAAGGAATACAGCAGCATCTCAGGTTACAAAATCAACACTCATAACTCTGTAGACTTTATATATAGCAACAATAATCAAGCTGAAAAAACAGTCAAGGACAATATTCCATTCACAGTAGGGCCAAAGAAGATGAAATATTTGGGAATTTACCTAACAAAGGACATGAAAGATCTCTATCAAGAGAACTATGAAACTCTAAGAAAAGAAATAGCTGAAGATGGAAAAACATACGATGCTCATGGCTGGGAAGAATCAACATTGTTAAAATGTCCATACTACTCAAAGGAATATACAATTTTAATGCAATTCCTATTAAAGCTCCACTGTCATATTTTAAAGATCTCAAAAAAAAAAAAACTTTGTTTTATGTGGAATCAGAAAAAAATCTCGAATAGCCAAGACATTACTCAGAAATAAAAACAAAGCAGGAAGAATCATGCTATCAGACCTCAGACTATACTATAAATTGATAGTGATCAAAACAGCATGGTACTGGCACAAAAACATAGAGGCAGATGTATGGAACAGAATAGAGAACCAAGAGATGAACCCTGTTACTTATTGTTATTTAATCTTTGACAAGCCAATTAAAAACATTCAGTAGGGAAGATTCCCTATTTAATAAATGGTGCTGGGTGAACTGGCTGGTGATCTGTAAAAGACTGAAACTGGACCCACACCTCTCACCATTAACTAAGATAGACTCTCACTGGATTAAACATTTAAACTTAAGACATGAAAGTATAAATAGAAGAAAGTGCAGGGAAATCTTGAGAAATCAGCCTGGGAGAATATTTCATGAGGAAGACCCCCCCCCCAGGCAATTGAAGCAGAATCAAAAATACACAACTGGGATCTGATCAAACTAAAAAGCTACTGCACAGCTAAGAACACAGTACATAAAGCAAGCAGACAGCTTTCAGAATGGGAGGAGATATTTGCAGGTTATGTCTCTGACAAAGGTTTAATAACCAGAATCCACAGAGAACTCAAATGTATTTGCAAGAAAAGAATAAGTGACCCAATCTCAGGGTAGGCAAGAGACTTGAAGAGAAACTTCCCTGAAGAAGACAGGTGCACGGCCTATAGACATATGAAGAAGTGCTCATCATCTTTAATCATTAGAGAAATTCAAATCAAAACTACTTTGAGATATCATCTAACTTCATTCAGATTAGCCCACATCACAAAATCCCAAATCCAGAGATGCTGGTGTGGATGTGGATGAAAGAGACCACTTCTACACTGCTGGCGGGAATGCAAACTAATATATTCCTTTTGGAAAGATGTTTGGAGAACACTTAGAGATCTAAAAACAGACCTGCCACTTGATCCTATATTTCCTCTACTAGGTATATATCCAGAAGACCAAAAATCACATTATAACAAAGATACATGTACCAGAATGTTTATTGCAGACCAATTGATAATTGCTAAGTCATAGAAGAAGCCCAAATGCCAATTGACCCATGAATGGATCAATAAATTACGGCATATGTACACCATGGAATATTATGCAGCTTTAAAGAAAGATGGGGACTTTACCTCTTACATGTTTACATGGATGTATCTGGAAACATATTCTTCTTAGCAAAGTATCTGAAGAATGGAAGAAAATGTATCCAATGTATTCAGTCTTACTATGAAACCAATTTATAGCTTTCTCATGAAAGCCATAACCCAATTATAGCCCAAGAAGAAGGAGAAAGGGGAGAGGGAGGAGAGGAGATAGGGGAGATGGGTGGAGGGAGAGTAATTGCTGGAACCACAACTACAGTGCATCTTACAAGGATATATGTGAAATCTACTAGGTGTAGAATATAAATGTCTTAACAATAACTAAGAAAATGTTGTGAAGGCTATGTTAACTAGTTTGATGAAAACATTTCAAATTGTATATAAAACCAGCACATTGTACCCCATGATTGCATTAATGTGCACGGCTATGATTTAATAAAAAAAAAAAAAGAAAGAAAACTGAAGTGGGGTGTCCCATGCTGACATTACCAAGGCCTTGTTCAGGGAGCATCTCTGCGGCCTGGGCCCTAGGGATGGAGGTACAGAAGAGGTGCAGACACCCAATCATGAAGTGCAACTCACAGTGGAAACTTCTGGATCAGAGATTTGCATGAAGGGCCAGGGAGCTGGGTGGAGAGAATGCGGACTTGTGCCCTGTACAGGAGGGATGGTGGGGCATTCTCTCTTTGCTCATTTTTGTCTCTTTTGCTGTTTTTAGACCCAGCCTTCTATGGCTTCAAGACTTCCTCCTCTACCTCCTTTTCACAAGCAGGTAGTGAGAGATGAAAGGGCCGTAAATAGCATTCTGCAGTGGCAGGCTGGGCAAGGAGCTGTGTGTAGGGCTGGGATGGGCCAAGGCTGTTTTGTTTGATCTGCCTTTTACAGCTTCCCCTAGGATCTCACAAAGTCAGTAACTTTGAAATAGTTAATGAGAAAAAAGGGCTTGTTATTAAAGCAATTCTGTAACGCAGAGTGTGGAGAGGCTGTGTCTATGCTGGGAGGCCTACCTTATCTTGGATTTTACATCGGCTGCTCTGATGGCCAAGTACCACTCCTGAGATGAAGGCCTTTGAAACCACACAAAGGAAAATAGACCTTTACACTGAAGTTTTCTCCTTCCGCATGTTAACTGATGCTAATTGTGTCCCCCCTCTGCAATGCATGGCCCTTGAAACAGCTAGGCCCTTCTCCAAGGGAGCCCCAGAGTATATCAGATATTCAGTGTCCCTTGTCCCCTCTGAGGAGGCTGGTTCTAGTGCTCTGCTAATGTGGCCAGCACCGTCCCCAGGGGCTGGAGGCTGGGAATGGCTTTCCCACTGCTGGGGGCATGTGCTGCTCTGGTGCTCAAATCTGGACACCAAAAGGGACTAATGTCCACCAGGGGATGTCTTGGGGGATTCTGGCCAATGGGACAGGTTTACTGCTGGGGCACAGGCATTGCCTCTCTGTCTCGCATGTGCCCTCAGATGCACGTATTCACCTGAGCCTGAGCGACAACACAACCCCCATTTGTGGTTCAAAGTGCTCTTGGCAACACCATGCCTTTCATGATTATATATTCCTTAAATTTTTCTCTTTAAAATATTCATTCAGGTGATATGGATCATGCCTCTAATCCTAGCACTCTGGGAGGCTGAGGCAGGTGGATTGCTTGAGCTCAGGAGTTCAAGACCAGCCTGAGCACAAGCAAGACCCTGTCTCTACTAAAAATAGAAAGATTAGCCGGGTGCTGCGTTGGGGCACCTGTAGTCCCAGCTACTCAGGAGGCTGAGGCAGGAAGATTGCTTGAGCCCAAGAGTTTGAGGCTGCTGTGAGCTATGACACCACAGTACTTTAGCTGGGATGACAGAGTGAGAGACTCTGTCTCAAAAACAAAAAAAAAAAGAAAAAGAAAAAAAGAAAAAAATATTCATGCATTTTCCGTGTTGAAAAAAGTCTCTTTAAATGATTGTAAGCCAGCACCAGCCGCTTTGAGACTGTGATGTGGCATGGATGTGGAGAGAAGGGAACACTTTTACATTGCTGGTGGGACTGTAAACTAATACAACCTTTTTGGAGGGAAGTATAGAGAATCCTCAAGAACTCAAATTAGACCTCCCATTTGATCCTGCAATCCCATTACTAGGCATCTACACAGAAGAAAAAAAATCCTTTTATCATAAGGACATTTGCACTAGACTGTTTATTGCAGCTCAATTTACAATCACCAAAATGTAGAAACAGCCTAAATGCTTGCCAACCCAGGAATGGATTAACAAGCCGTGGTATATGTATACCGTGGAATACTATTCAGCCAATAAAAAAGATGGAGACTTTACATCTTTTGTATTAACTTGGATGGAGTTGAAGACATTCTTAGTAAAGCATCACAAGAATAGAGAAGTGAGTATCCAATGTACTCAATTCTAATATGAAAACAGTACATGATCTAAAACAAGGTGGGAGGATAGGGGAATGAGGGAGCAGTGAAGGGAGGAGGGAGACGTCGGGGGATCACAGTTTATGGCACACCTCTTGGGGGTGGGACATAATTATAAGAGGGACTTCACCTAACAACTGCAATCAGTGTAAATTAATTCTTTGCATCCACAATAGATCCCAAACAATAAAATGAAATGAAATGAAATGAAATGAAATGAAATGATTGCAAGGCTTAGGCACTTCAGCAGGGGCCAGCACATGAGATGTCGGGAGGCTCTGCCTTGCTATGAAGTGGTTTGCAGAGGAGAGATACCAGAGAGAGAGAGAGAAGAGTGGTGGCAGGGGAAGTGTCCCAAGGGCAGCAGGAGCTAGGAGTGACTCCAGGATTTGCGGCAGGAAGGAGAAGAGCTTCCCCAAATCTTGCCCGGCCCTGCTGTCTGCAGAAGGCCACGCTTCCTCATCTTCGCCTTCATGCTCAGGGGGATTCCCTGCCTGCCGGGATGCCCTTCTCATTGGCTTCTGCTCATTAGGGAAGGGCAGAGGGCTTCCTCTGTGCACTAAGCTGCCCCTCTCCCTGTCAGCTCCTCTGTGCTGTCTGCTGGCTGTAGTCTTACCTGTCCTCCCTCGCTAGATAGGCACTTCTTCAGGGTGGTTCTGGCTGATGCTTATTTTTGTGTCGTCTGTCGTGTGGTAGTCATCATCGTGATGGTCATAGTAATAATAAGGAGACTGAAGTAGAAATAGCTTATATTGATGGAGAGCTTGTGAGATGCTTGTGAAACTTGCTGGAGATCACACACCTCACAAGGGACTGTGCCAGGCTGTCTTATTTCATAGCTCCTGGTCCATAGGCTGTGGAATTGATTGAGAGGCAAATGAAGGAATTGGAAAACTGGGCTGTACTAGATATGATAAAGAGACTCCATGGGCAAGAAACAAAGGGATGGGCCTTGTTCTGCTTCAATTCCCTGAGGGAGGTCACTGGGAGCCTCTTAGAATGCATTCATTTTTAAAGACCCAAATGCCCCTGGACTCTGTCATTTTATCCCAGAAGCCCGGGTAAGCTTGGATGACAGATCTGTCAGAGGACCGAGCCACCACATGGTCGACTTCCCCTTGTCTCTGAAGCTTTACAGCTGCAGTGTGTGACATCAGGAGCTAATGAAGTTGAAGAAAATAGCACAAAATACACCAGCAATCTAATTCTAACCTCACCCACTACTGGTTATTTAGGGAAAAGGTGGATGAGCCAAGAATGTTCCAGGTCACTCCTGGGCAGTGGGAGCCTACAGTCCACTAGGCTTCCCAGCTCTAATGGGATAACTTCCCAGAGGGACAAGTGTCCCTGTCTTCTGAGGCACTAACCTTTCTCGAGCTCCCTTCTTTTCTCTAGATGCTGGATTTGGAGGCATGGGACTGAATGCCCACCACAAACCTTTGTATGGGCGTAGTTTCCTGAAACATGATTTGCCAATCCTGAGCAGGGTTTGGACCTCCGTGGAGGAGATGTCCTGATGGGCTTCATTAGGAGGTCCACTGTGCATTGTGTCCTGATGATGAAGGGCTAGTGCTGTGTGCCCTTCCTGTCAACATAATGGATTATAGGTTTCATGTTCAGAGGCTGTTAGTTCCCCAAACACACACTCCTTGGATATAAACCCCTCCTTGTCCTTGCTGTAACTAGGACAGTTGTCCTCACTTATCTTTAACAAGGGCAGGTAACATGCCACACGTTTTCCTGCCCGCTTAGCTGAATCTCTTTCCAGCTTTCTGCACCTCTGGGAGCTGCAAACTCTCAGCTGGTCTTTAGAGTTCTCAGAAAGGCAAATTTGAGCATATATTGTACTAAGTTGGTGCCTCTTTGGGGGGAAAGGAGCTGAGGTTTCCTATTCTGCCATCTCACTTACATCCATCAGCACTGGTATTTCTTAAGTGTGTTGCAGCTGGGCTTGTGACTCACTCCTTCAAAATCTGCTTTCCCAGAGTGTTCCTTATCCAGTGAAATGGTAGCATCACGTTCTCATCCAGTACTTAAGTTGGAAATTTAAGACTCATCCTTATCTCTGGCCCCCTAAATTATTAACCAAATATTCTTGATTTTGCTTTAGAAATAGTTATTCAACCTATACATTTTTCTTTCCTTCTACACACCATCCCTTCTCATCTGGGTGATTATAAGAGTCTCCTAATTGGACTTCCTGCCTCTAACCCCTGAATCTAGTCTCTCTACTGTAGGTTGAGTGATTCTTCTATCTGTATGTGGTCCTGTGGAGTCATTTTGCCACTTAAAAGCTATACTTAGTTCTTTTCAAGCCACTTTGGGTCCTTTTCGAAGCAGAAAACATACTATTGGTGATGTGGGTGGTGATTTTACTAAATTAATATGGGATTAGTTCAATAGTTAGAGGGTGATGCTAATGGGTTGCATCTGCAATGTGCCAACCTAGAGTATCCCATCGTGAAGTTTGAGAATGAAGAGAACATTTTCTCCTGTAATCACATACATAGTAAAAAGCAGCAATAATACTCAAGATATCTTTGCTGTCTCCCTATCACATCAGGTCAAGAGAAAGTTGCTCTCATCTGGGAGGAGACATGTGTGATCCTGGTAACTGGCTGTGCCCAGGTGATTGGTCTGTCTGGCTTCCTGCCTTTAGCCCACACAATTTGCAAGCGAGTCTATTTTGCCCCACTTCATCAAGGGAGGTCACAATTTATGTTATGAGCAATCCTAAAGCAGATTCAGTTCTATAAGATATCAATTCTTGACATGAGCGGTTTCAGAAACACTATTATCATCACATCATCTTAGAGATGGAAGACACCTTGGAAACCATCATATAGCAGGTTCTATCCCAGTAAGTTGGACTTTATTCTTTTTAGTCTTTGTAAGGCAACAGAGGAGCCCTGAAGCTGGTGTTAATGAGGGGATCAGGGATGCCAGGCATCACTCCAGGGGCAGTGCGCCAGGTCTCCTGTATTAGCAGTTAACACATCTGCTATGGTCCTCCACAGAACCTCCTTCAGTGAGGCTGCTAAGCCTCCCAGGGTGAAGCCGAGGTCAGGTCCATCTAATGCGTCCAGGGCAGCTGTCTAATGCATGGGGTATAAGATAAAAAAAAAATACATGCTATATATCAAAGAATCGCTGTGAAAAAGGAAAGTTCAATACTTCACCGTTAGTATTTTATATTGCTTACATCTTGAAATAATAGTAGTCTGGATTTGTTGGGTTAAATAAAACATATTACCTAAATTCATTTTATCTATTTATTTTTACTTTTTGAAAGGTAGCTACTAAAAAATTTAAAATAATGTGTGTCACATTTTATTTCTAATAATAGTCCTACTCTGGAGCCTGGGTAGGTGGTCTGAGTCATATCCAGAGGCCCCGAGTGTGTGTAGGGGTTGGGGTAGCTGGGGACAGGCTAGTGGGGACAAGGGTTTTCCTCTGACCAGAGTGGCTTGACTTTGGTTTTTGCATCTGTTGTGGGAGAGATTTAGTCAAGAACTGGTGTCTGTGCATTGCCCAAGTCTAATGGAACAGTGACAAGTCATCCTGCCTCAGAGGACAAGTCTCTGCTTTGGGAATCCTCTGCCTTTGGTTCTGGTTCTTGCTCTGCCACTGACGGGGAGGCTTAGAGTAAGTGGCTATGGAGGTAGCATCTGCTCCTCTCCAGTTCTAGTATTTTCTTTTCCTAGAAGGGTGAAGGAAGATGAGCATCACCATGTGAACTGGAGATCAAATGGGGACCAAATTCTGCTGGCTCAGCATGACGGATTTATTGATGGCTCATCTTGGCTGTGCTTAGAGTGACGTCTCCAGTTTTGGTAGGGAAAGGGTGTTGGTGTGAGCAGCTGCACAGAGCTAAGTGGGTTCTTCCAGTACTGTAAAGATGCAGTGGAGACAATCTTCCCTTCTACACTCAGTCTGGAGTTTGCTGGTTAGCTGGGGCCTCAGCACTGTGGATGAGAGGTTTTGAGCCTCACCTGGACATGCCTTGAGAGGATTCCACACAGTGGGAAGTGAGAAGGCATCCAGGGCCCAGCATGGGATGAGCAAGGCACTTGGATCAGCCTTCCTCAGCAGTGCCAACCAGCCCACTGTGAGCCTGCAGTGAGGCTGAGTGTGGGTGGCACCTATTGGTATGGTGTTGGCCACAAAAGGAAAACTAGACCATAAAAAACAAACAAACCAAAAAATAAATAAATAAATAAAAAGAGATTGGGAAACTAAAGGAAGAAAAACCCCCTAAAATATGATCAGGGAGGAAACATCCAGGGAAATGTTGTGTCATTTAAAGATGGAATGTATGATCTGCTAATTGAAAGC
Organism: Arctocebus calabarensis; assembly: GCA_963573935.1. Lineage (NCBI taxonomy): Eukaryota > Metazoa > Chordata > Mammalia > Primates > Lorisidae > Arctocebus > Arctocebus calabarensis. Next base: position 55,732 of record CAUYON010061336.1, read on the forward strand.
TACATGCTAGGAACATTTGATATCAATACAATTTACTTAACCAAATTACTGTTATTAGTGAGTAACAATGACAAAGAATTATCCAACATCCACACATTTAATTTTGGTGATTATTATTTACGCATGATTTATTACCCCAGTGCAAAGCACAGCTGGAAGGATCACAGAGATGATTCACAATTTCCTAAGGCCAAATTTGTGTTTTGTTTTGTTTTGCCAAAATGATGGTTTTATTGAATCCCTGGCATGAGAGTCTGCTCCTGAGATGTCACCAGCACCCGAGCATGCATGGCATCGGAGGAAATGCTGGAGTGCGGAATTATAACTTTGTTTCTAATAAGAGGTTCAACCTTCCCTTTGTTCTTACACAAGAAGCTGTAACCAGAGATCTTGAGAAGGATACAAGTCTAATACTCTCTTTAAGACAGTAGTTGCAGACTACAAAGAGGACACAGTAACACCATGTTACATTCAAATCCCTTGAAATGATTTAATTACAGTATTTCTATCCTTTCGAGGAAGGCTGCCTTCCCAGGCCTACCGCAAATACTTACAGCACATTCTTAGCCCTGCACGCAAAAAAGAATTTGCATAATTGTTATATTCAGGGAGCAGTGGGGCAGTGGGAGTCACATCCTTGTCCCTGTATCTCATTCTGTATCAGGAAGCACTGCCCATTGTTAGGAGACCCTCCTTTGCCACTTTCAGGTGTGTTTCTCGGTGGTAAGTGAGGCACATGGCAACATATGTAAGCATTTCAGCACAAGTCTCTAGTACATGACAAGTCTTAGGAAGGGTAAGCCAAAACATGTCAGCCAATAAACCAAAGCACCAACAATTAGCGATGAAGATGGGACATTTGAAGATGTCTTCCAAAGGGTCACATTCTCAGGTTTCCAAAAATTTTCATTGATTGTGAGCAACTGACTCTGGGTTTCAGGAGGAAAGTTTAGTTCTCTGGTTGGGGTTAGCCTTCCATGTTTATCTGCTGGAGAAGCCTCTGGCAAAGCAAATCTGTCAGGTGCTTGGGTTTTGAACAGAAAGCTCCCCTATGCCCGATGAAGCTTTTCCAAGTAGAAGCAATTGGCCATGGAGAGCTTCAGTATTAATCCATTGCCAGCATTTTCATTTGGAAATCTGTAAATTCATGAGAATCTCCTCCTTCTGCTATTAACTAGTTTTATTGACTTCCCTTCCCAGGGTGTCTTCAACATTCATCATAGACATTACTTTTGATGAACTGTTAAACAAATTGATGCACTCCCCCTTCTGCCCCCCGCCCCCGCTACCCTCCACTTAGCCAAATGATTAGGGCACAAACTCCTATCAAAGAATGTGGCCATGGGATGATGGAGAGTTTAGGGCTTGAGTGCCTCCTCCCTATAACCTCTATTTAGTTGGCCTTCACTTCAAATAAACCCCAATTCGAAGATCATGCGGTGCACTGTGCAAATGATTCAAGATCATTCCTCTTATGTTGTTGTCACCCTAGTCAGGCTGTTGCCAGCTTCCTCCTACACCAGGCTGTCCCTTGCTGCTGCCAGGGTCCTGCAGTGCTTCAGACAAAGGCCCTTGCCACCCACAGCCTCCTCTGAACACTCTGTGCTGAGGGAAGTTCAAAGCCAAGGTGGTCCTAAGACTACTACTCTATTGACCTGGGTTATTCTATTCTGCTCTAATTCCTAATTTCTCCCAATGGGGCTTTAAAAAATAAATTTGAAATATTTAAAAAGTGAAATCTTTTTTATCCAAAAGTTAAACTGCCTTGACCTTTGGATGATCCAGTATGTCATGTCAAATCTTTAGCTCCATTTGTTTACTTCTGTTTTAATTAGAGTGGAACATAAGCTAAACACTCCTAGTCTTTACTACCAGTTTGTAGTGAAGATAGACTTTTCTGGTTGAGATTCTGTCACAGGAACCAGAGGTTTGAAGGCTGATCTCAGCTCTGTGACAGGCATCGGCTGCACCCAATAGGGTGTTTCTTTTTTTCTTTTTAACTTAAAAAAATTTTTCAGATTAATACGATGGGGTTTTTCTTAATGAGTCTAGGCTGCCCCTCCTGCTTGGATAAACTGAGAAATTATTATCTCCTCTCACATCCTGAGTGTGGTGTAGAGATAATTTAGATCATGTTTTTGAAAGAATTTTGAGCTCTTAGGATGAATGATACATAAAAAACTGCAGAAACCCTCATTATTACTGTTTTTTGGACCCTGAATCTCTAGTATCCTGAATCCTCATTTTTTGCTCATATGACAATAATTATTTCTGGTAATATCTTTGAAATGCTGCAAGATTCCAAAATGTCTTCTGAATCCCCAAAGAGACCCTCAGAATATATCCAGGAGAGTTTTATATTGTTACATATGATATATAATTACATTCTAGATATTTGGACAAACAAGAGTGGGATTAAGTCTAACAATCAAATATTTAATGACTAAAAATATGATAGGAGAATTTATTTTCTATAACAAAGAGCACCACCCCCCTGTCTTCTACATGTATACACAGAGAGAGAAACAAATATCTCACGTGGTCTGGGCTAGAGCTCTCTGAAACCCTGGTGCTTCTGCTCCACCCTGTCCTAAGAGATTTTCCAGTCTGTTTTCGGAAGACCTCATTTAATAAAATCTTATTCTATGAACACCAAAGTAACACAAATTGTGCATGCATGTATACACATGAGAAAATGAAATTTTGTTAATGCATAAAATAACAATTGCTCAGCTTGACCTTGTCAGTGGAGGTGAGGGTACTTGTCACACTACCTCAATTGCTTATTATAGGCTATGACTTTTGAACTGAGAAAGGCTCTTAGCTTATGTGTTTCTCTTAGATAAAAATGTAATTTTTCTTTGTTAAGAAAATAAGTTTTGTAAATAAGAGATTCCAAGGTGTTTCGTAATTTTTAAATCTGAATTTTAGGTCGACTAAAATTTATATGCTATAACTACCCCAACAGAAAATGGTGGGAAAAGAGATTGGGACAAACTCCTGGTATTGGTGAGTTCTACCCTGCATCAGCACAGCATGAGTGGGCAAGTCTCATAGCCTTCCTGGCTTCACAGCATTTGACAGTCCAAGAGGTGTCAGGGCCATGTTGGTAGAAGAACAAGAATCTGGACAGCATAATTCAGGCCTCCTGGCACATCTGTGAATGGTTTAACATCCATCATTTCTCTGTAGTGAGGTGAAGGACTGAGTTTGGGTAAAGTGAGCCACACTGACCAGATACCCACACACAGTCTGCCCACCTCTGACTTTCTGTGTCCCTATGGTCCACACTCCTGCCCTGTGAAGTACTTCCTGCCTCCACACATGAGAACATCCATTCCTATTGCAATTTGGCTGTGAGATGCTTACTAGCCCAAGTTCAATTCAAAGCCATCACAGTGCTGCCACATGCAGGTCTGCCCCTCCCCCTCCCCGGGCTCCACCTAGCACCTGCCCTCAAACTTTGTGCACACTCAGGCATCCCTCTCTGTCCCAGAGGCTCCTAGGACACTGAGGGCATTTTTTGACACATTATTGTGATCTTCACATCTGGTCACCACACTGAGCACAACACTTTACACACAGTAGGCACTCAATAAAGTTGTCTTTAAATAATTATAAATATCTGTAAGGCTCACGTCTCGTGAATTTAAGGGTCAGAGTAATGACAGATGCTTTCAGATGTCTTTGATTCCTCTTTAAATGTTGGTGGTCCCCACTGCACCAGCCTGGGCCTTATTGCAGTGTTACCCACACTCCTTCCGTGGTGCTGGGGCTGCTGTGGCACTATAACCACTATCTGTGCTCACTCTGCCTCGTCCTGCCCTGCACAGGACGTGGCTGCCTGGAACCCCCACCCTTGCTTAGTGTTACCAAGTAACCAATACCCTGAGCTGGAAGCCTTAGAGTTATCCTCAATCCTTTCCTCCCCCACTTCTCCACACTAAGATTGTGATTTTTGTCTATTAAATATCCTTTGCATCTGCCTCATTTTTTAAATTCTTATTGATTCCTCTAAATGCAGAATGAGTCACCTATTTTTCTGTGTATGACTCTTCCATGTCTTGAAACCACCACTCACGTGTCCTCCACAGATGCTCCAGGCCCCTATAACCATCCCAGCCTGGTACCTGCATGGGCCTCAGGCCCAGCACGGTCATGTCCCCATCCTCTCTGAGCACATGTCTCCCTCGCTTGCCTCCCTGTCTTTCAATGCATGTGATGCCAGCCAGGTCAAGTTCTTTTGCACGCATTCCCCACTCAATCATGGCTGTGTCTGAAAGCTCTTTCTTAACCTGTCTAAGGTGGCACAGGATTGTGGTAGCATATTTGTCTGTTTACATCTTCATCTCTCCACCAGGCTTAGGGTTATTCTAGAGCAGTGATTTTCAACCTTTTTTTAATCTCATGGCACATTTGAACCTATAGATAACTTTTGTGGCAACTTAAATTATGTTGATAAGAAAAGAAGTTAAAAAAAGAAAAGGAATATACTTATTGTGGTTTGAACATTTTTTTTTAAATTTCAGATTAATAGAATAGTACAAATCACTAATCATTCTGATGTTTGCATTTGTTAGGTAAAGTCCCTGTTGTAGTTATGTCCTGGTGTGCTTTGAACTTCTTTTGAAAATAATTAATGATCTTTAAAATTTTTCATGGTGCACTTAAGATCCTCTCATGGCACACAGAAGAAAATCACTGCTCTAGGGGAAGGACTATGCTTAGTCATCTTTATGTCTATGGCATTGTTGCCAGTTAAAAATAAAACTATAAATATTCATTGAATACATTTGGTATACCTGATCTCTGCACCTCTAAAGACACTGGTGGCATGTCACTCACCTTATCACATCAGGGACAGAGAATGAAATGTGTCTAGGTTGGTTAGGACTGCCAGGACAATTTACCACAGACTGGGTGGCTTAAACATTTATTTCTCCTGATTTTCCAGGTCAGGGATCCTGTGTGGTTGGGTTCTGGGGAGGGCCCTTTTCGGGGTGGGGTGATGTCTTCAGACGGCCTTTCCTTGGTGCCTGCATGTAGAGAAAGCCGTCTCGAGTCTCCTTCTCTTTTATAAGGACCCCAACGCCGTCCTGGAGGTTCCTCCCCCATGACTAGTCTAACTCAGTTACCTCTCCAAGCTCCCACCTCCAAATGCCGTCACCTTGGGAGTAGCATTTCTACCTTTGCATTTTGGAGGGACACACCTATTCCATCTACAGCACACTGGCAGCTTCTGGTCACTTGCTCCTGTGAGCTCCATGCTGTCCGGTTTGGACAGGTCCCTCATGGATTATCATTTCATTTTGGGCAACTTTTTTCTACACTGTACTTTGAGCAAGAGATGCCTGTTTCTCACCTTTCAGCTTCTGGTGTCAGGTGACGTTTGCCAGAGGTTGTTTTCCTGCTGGGTTCTGTCAGAAAGGGAGTGAGATGACAAAGGTGAGAAAGGTGGCATATGAGATTGTTCTTGGAAAAAAATTCCGTTTTTGACTGGTAGACTGTGGATAGAGGGCCTTTAGCCAGGGAGAAAACCGTGTGTGAAAACATGTTGAGGTGGAGGAGAGAGCAGAGAAAATAAATGATAGGAAGGAGTGGAAGATGAGGCTGGGAGGTCATGTGGCCAGCCACAGAGGACCATCCCTGGCCTTCTGGGAGGGGGGCCTCCACTCTGAAGTCTGTAGGAAGTCACAGAAGATCCCTCTACTGACACTGAGAAGCGTAACAGGTGTGGTGAGTCCAGTTTGGCTGCAGTTAGACAAGCCCACTTTATCACTCTCTGAAGAGAAACAGTTCAATCAGAGTTTGACTACAGATTTCCTCAGAAATACAATGTTTGAAATCCCCAATCAACAAACAAGTCCCTTTTGTATATTTTTAGGATAAACAAAAATAAATAAATGATGAATTCTGGCCTATACACTCTATTTTATATTGGCACCTAATTACAAAGTCTAACTTTCTAACTTCTAAGTGAGCTCTACAGTGGGGGAGGGGGTCTAACCCCCCCAAATCCAGGCTGCCACTCAGTTCTCTGTGAGTTTCAACTGCTTATGCTCAGCCTCTTCCCCCCTCCCTACCACCTCTCCCTCCAGGTCTCAGCTCAGAATTCGTTCTGAAGAAAATGATTTTGATATTTTGGAATGGGACTTTCTGACCTTTGGTTATTGGTGGGGACAGAATTATGAGCTTTCTGAACAATACGAGTTGATGTCAAATGTCCTCTGTCAATTTTAAATCTCCACAGTGCCAATTGCATGTGCCATGTGTGCTGCTGGGTGTGTGCATATGTGCACGTGTGTGTGTGTGTGTACGATACATGTACAGTCACTTTGAGACATCTCAAGGCAGGCTGTTTACGAAGCATACAACTGAGAAAGTGAATGTTAAGCCTCAGATGCTAAGTCCCTGACGACTTAGATCGTGGCCTGCTGTAGAAGTGGAGAAATGAGCAAACTGTAATGGGTGACATCGTGAAGACCACATAATGTGCTTCACGTGTGTGTTTCTTCCCACAAGGATGCTATGTATGGCGTCACATGTGCTGGCTCTGTAGGAAGAATTTCTTTTGGTCACAACAGTGTCAAGTACATTTTACCTTACTGAGCAGAGGTCTCACCTTGGGCTAAATCCAGAGTGCTTGACACCCTCCCTTCCGCCAGACTGGGCCTTCCCCATGCTGCCTGTCTCGCATTGGTCTTCCTTTCTGAGTGGTGTGGGGTGAGCAGTGCCAGAAACTGCAGGGCTTTGGTGGTCGCTGCCCACACCGGCTTCCCTGCTGCCTCCCTGTGAGGCGGACCTGTGTGCACTGCGGGACAGGGGATGAAGGGAGGAATCATTTGCCCTCTCCCTTTCTCTGCCAGACTATGGCTCCAGTTTTGCAGAGCATTTTCAGTCCCAGCAGCAGTGAGAGTCAGATGGGACTATGCATTCTGCATTTCCACTTTCCAGGCAAGGAAACTGAGGCCCAACATGGGAGAACATGTAGTCATTTGCACAAGCTGTTCCAATTAGAGGGTGAGCACTTGGGCTAAGATGGAGTGTTTGTGTGTGTGTGTGTGCACATGCGTGCGGCTATGTGTGTCTGTGTGTGTGAGCATACACATGAGTGCTTAGGGATATTATAGGAAGCAGAACTCAAAGAAAGACGTTCTCCTTTTCACCTGAAATCTGGGCAGAACAGCCCTTCTTTGCCTCAAGGACTGCCAGCTGTTAGCTCTTTCTGTGGGGGGACAGGCCGGGATAGGCCTTTGGTGCAGCTGAGAGCCACAGTGAGCGCCCACTCACACTTTGGACATCACATGTCGGATGCATTTGGACCTGCTCGTTTCTGTAATGAAAAAAGCATGCTTCTTCTCATGGGTAACAACTTTTGACTTCATGGACAGCTCTTTTGTTTTGTTTACTTTAGCAGAAAGTATTCCACCCTTTAAAAATATTACTCTCTCTTTTATCTGTTTTATAGTATTAAAAATACATCAATGTGTTTATATTTAAAAATGGGAAATATCAAAAACATTTTTATGGCCTCTTTCTTTCAATCTTTGTTTAAAGGACTCTGAAGGGGGAAAATAGCTTCTAGGTTATGTTCAATTTTATCTATTTCTGAAAGGACTTGATTTTTCTATTACAGATTCCACAGCTTTTGTGTTGTACAGATGTTCAGGATGAAAAAAATAGCATGTTACAGCTCTTTGATCCTAGTAGTTTGTAGTATATGTTAATATCACATTAAATCATTAGGATTGAAATTTTTTCTCATGATATTTGTATTTTTAGAAAAGCAGTCAACTCTTTGAATGCTGCTATGTTCTACTACATGTTTTATTTTGTTTTTAGCTATTTGGAATGAAACTTACCATGCTATATTAGAGCAGCCTGGCACGACTGGCTGTTCTTCCTTGATTGGGTCAGAGGCACACAGAGCACAACACACTCCAGAGATGCTGAGAAGTGCCTGAGTGAGTTAAATTTCTTTTTGATGCTGAATGGTGAAAAGACTTATATGTGTCCCACTGCTGGATGACCTGGAAGAGAAATGTCTTTTGCTGTTGATAATTTCAGGCTACTGCTAGTGGGAACAATAATCACATAAAAGGTTTTAAGTTATTGACAATATAAATAGGCAGAAATACTGGAAAGGAAAAACTAGTCAATTTTTTTTTTTTTTTAACTTGGAAGTAAGGAATCAAACACTTGGAGGAGCACGATTTGTACATAAATTAGTTATGCTCTGTAGGTTTTTTTTTTTGGTGGGGAAGCATTTATGTTCCCTGTTTTATCTCTTCATTCTATAGTTTTATTCTCCCACAAAAGCTTAAATAAGATAAAGACCTGTGATAATATGCAATGGATGCCAAACTGAAAAAAATAAAATGAAAGGATGCCATCAATTTGTCAAAATTATCTGGATGAGGTGGCTTAGGCCTGTAATCCTAGCACTCTGGGAGGCCAAAGCAGGAGGATCTCTTAAGCTCAGGAATTCAAGACTAGTAGGAGCAAGAGTGAGACCCTATTTCTACTAAAAATAGGGAAATTAGCTAGGCTTCGTGGGAAGCATCTGTAGTCCCAGCTACTCAGGAGGCTGAGGCAGGAGAGAGTTGAGGTAACTGTGAGCTCAGCTGAGGCTATGGCACTCTAGCATGGGCAACAGAGTAAAAAAAATTCTTTAAACTATGCATATTGAGGGCTATTCAATCAATTAGAATTGCAGAGATATGTCTATAAAATGATCAAGCTAATATCGAAAGATCTAATTATGAGCAGCTGAAGTTACCTCATTAACGTTTTATGCTAGCTTTGAATTTGTATACTTCTGAAAAATAAATGTTAATCATGGGCCACCTGGCCATTGTTGACTGTTGCCCTAAACTGAGAAACTCTTCAAGGATAGAGGCCAAGTCTTTATTTCTCCATCCCTGTTTCCTTATGCAATGTAAAGGCCATAGTAGAGACAATAAATGTTATTTGAGTATATGCCTTGGGGTTAATTTATTTCCTGCTCTACAGGGTAAGTGCTCCAGGTGTCATCATGTTGCTCAAGGATCGTCATCCAGTGTCATTGGTGTAATGTTCCCCTTCAAACACACTTCTTCTGCAGGGCATCTCAGGGAAGATCCTCTCACCCATGCAATGCTTATTATCCCGAGGACAATGGAGAAAGGGTGCCTAGAACTTCACATCAGACATGTCTACTTTTATATTTGGACTTTCTATCTCTGAATTTGACCTGTTTTCAAAACTGAGAGGTTTCAATGCCTCTGGTTTTCTTGGACCAGACAAATAATTTCAAAGACATTATTTTTGTTTGCTAATTAATTGTCTCCTCTGCCCAGTGGCACAAAATACTGTGCACTGCCCATTTCTGAAAACTGTTCCCAAGCAAATTAGGAATCATAGTTGGGTCCAGATGTGGATTAAACTACTCCAGCACCCACTATTCTAGCCCTGTATCATCTTGTTAACCCCAGCATTCATTATTGCTGCTGGAGAGCTGAGTGAGTTAGACCTCACTTGCTGTGTGTGCTTTTCATGGTGTCTGTGACTTTGACATTGCAGGTAGGTAAGATGATATCCTCTTCAAATCGTCCCTCACCTGAGGTAGGTCATGATGATTGGATATTTCAAATCCTATCCATTTACTTTGCACTTGACTAAGGCATTTTTCAGCCTGCACAATCCTACCAAAATTCATACTGTAAAACAAGATCACATGACCATTCTCATGCGATGAGTATCTGCTAATTTGTGAAACTGAAAAGTAAATGAAAATAACTTCCCTTAGTATTTAAAACAAATACCTTCATACCAGCCAGATATCTGCACTGGCATTCTCTTATGATGTCAAAAATTGTGGGATGTTTTAAAGCTGGTTTAAAAGGTCTACCTTTTAAGTCCATGGCTTACAGTGTTGAATAACCTCACAAATGTGAAAATGCATAACAGTGGAACATCAAAGCAAATGCTGCTCATTTATCATTATAGGTTAGGCGGTCAGCACGCAAATATGCTTCTCCCCTGGTGCCCATGGTGCATGATGGATGACTAACTGGAAAGGCTGTCAGAATAGCCACCACTTAGCTAGAGGCAAGAACTGCGAAGAGTAAGAATCAGATCTGGCAAACCCTGATTCTGGGACAGCCGGTTCAATTCTCCATAACTTAGACTTGCAAGGGGAAAATTTAACACTAGCAGGCCTGCAGGGGCCTTTAGTGCTGGAGGTGTATTTAATGTTTATGAGTCCTATATAATCCAGAGATGTTGTTTGTTCCTTTGCAAGGTGGTACTACTCATCCACTTCAAAGGCTGGGTAAATAATTTTTTTTTTTAAAGGCTAGAACTGCTAGCTGCCCTTCATTACTGTGCACTTACTGAGGCAGACAGAGCAATCTTATTTGCTTTTATTTTAGCTTCATCTCTATGTCCAATTCCTTCTTGATTCTTTTGACCCAATGCCCAGTGCAGTTTCCCAGGGTATCTTTCTTCTTTTTCCACTGCCCCAGTTTAGGACCTGTAATTCCAATCCTTTCCCTCACGTTTGTGCACACCTCTCTTTCTCATTTCCACACACAAATCATATGTCACACACATATGTCTAAGAGGTTGGAAAGAAAATGGATCAAAATATTAAGAATAGCATATTGAGTGGTTTAGAGCTATGGTAATTTTAATTTTTTCTTTATATTTTCTTGTTAAAAACTTCTATAATAAACATTAATTGATTTATTATCAGGAAAATACTGTTAAAGTGGATCTGAGGAGGCTAAAATTCCTAAATTATAACACAAGATATGTACGCATGTAAATCTTATTTATTTGACTATCTACTGCAAAACTTAAAAATGCAAAATGTCCACTTGATAGGGCCAGTTAAGAGGAAAAGTTTTATTTCAAGAGACAGGTGTTCTGATTTAATACTATGTTTTATTACCAGTAGTGGCCATCAATTTTACGGCATGACAGATTTGGAGTATGAGTAAGAAAAACTCTTTGACAGTTTATGGTTACAACCGCAGAGATGTTAAAAATGTACATTTTTAGAATTTATAAAATAAGAAATAATTCTCATCTCACACAACCTCAGGAGACAGATTAGTTGGGAGTACCATCTACCTTATTTTGTGAGCTTAGGGTAACCCCAATATCCAGCCCTGATAGATACTGCAAGACGAAGACATTGTAAATCAATATTTGTCATGAACATTGGTAAAGGCAGAAATCCTTAACTAAATATTAGCAAACTGAAGACAGCAAATTTAAAAAACAGCAATGCATAACGGCCAAGTGGCATTTATTTCACTACTGCAAAGGTAGCATAACATTTGAAAATTAATCAATATAATTTATCACATTAAAATTACAATAGACAAAAGTCATATAACTAGTTCAATAGATGCAGAAAAAGCATATGACAAAACTTTTTTATGAGGCAAAACCAAACTTTTAGTGAACTAGCAAAATAGGGAGCTTCTTCAATTTCATGAAGAATATCTACAAAAATCTCATAGCAAACATGAAATAGTGAGTACTTTTCCCCTGGGATTTGGAATAAGATAGAGATGATTGATTTTATCATTCCTACTTAACATTGTACTGGAAGTTCTAGCCAGGACAAAAAAATGATGAAATGAATAAAAAGTATAAAGATTGGAAAAGAAGTAAAACTGTTATTACTTTCAGATGCTGTGATTATGGGTTAGAAAACTTTGAGGAATTTAGTAAAAACAAACCTACCCAACCTAATACATAAATTTAACAGAGCCATAGTATACAAAGTCAGCATAGAAAAATCAATTGTATTTCTATGTGGCAATAATGAGCAATTAGAAAGTGAAATTAAAAATATGTCATGCAATCTAGCATCAAGATTGTTAAATATCTAGAAATAAAAGTAACAAAAAGTTATTAAGACCTCTACATTAAAAGTTATCAAATATTAGGTAAGCATTCCTTATCTGAAAATCCACAATCAGAAATGCTCCAATCTCTGAAATTTTTTGAGGTTGAAAATTCTATACCTGGGACTTTGTATGATAAATTGCATTCAAAAAGCAGGCTTAACAACACACAGTTTATTTAGTGTCCCCAAGCAAAAAAAGATGTTTTCATCTTCCTATAGCCAAAATACTTCTGGTCACAAGTATTTTGGATAATGGGTACCCAATCTGTATTGCTTAGAGAAGTTCAAAAAGACCTAAGTAAATAGAAAGATATACCATGTTTATAAATTGGAATACTTAATATTGTCAAGGTATCCATTTCTTTCAAATAATCTGTAAATGCAGTATCTATGAAATTCCTTTAATATGATAGAAAATTCTTACAGGCTTCTACAGTTTTGGTAAAAATTAATAATCTGATTATAAAATTTAAATGGCAATGCAAAGGATTTCGCCTAACCAACACAATCCTGAAAAGGAAGAGTTAAGTTGGAAGGATTATACTTCTTATTTCCAAGACATATGATTAAGTCAATATTGTTTTGAGAAAGAGGCAGACAAAAACATCTGTGGAACAGAATGGAAAGATCAGAATTAGAATTAAGTAGATTTGGAAATTTTTGACAAAGATGCCAAAATACTTCATTGGGAAAAGGGAAGTCTTTTCAGTAAATGATGCTGAAACAAATGGAAAGTTGTATGGGAAAAAAATTAGCCTCTACTTCACGTGTAAAAATTAATTCAAGGGGAGTCATAGAACTAATTGGAAAGGCTGAAATAATCAGTCTTCTAAATGTTAACACAGGAGAACATCTTCATGACTTTGAGATAGACGAACATTTCCTATAGAGGATACAGAAGGCCCTGACTGGAAAAAAATTAATCAACTTGGCTTCATCAAAATGATAATTTTTGCTCATAAAAAATTATGTGATATGTTGATTATTTCTTTTTGTAAAGAAAGTCACAGGGTGGGAGAAAATGTTGTTAGGATCTGGATTTTTGTAGATATTTTTGACAAAATTGAACAAGTACCCTATTTTCCTTGTATCCAGAAGATATGTGTGTAAAGAATTCCTACCAGTCCATGATAAAAAAGAAAAACAAACCAATAAAAATGAGCAAAAGATTTGAAAATACATTAAATACAAAAAAATTGGAATGGTCAATAAGTGCGTGAAATCACTAGTCATCAGAAAAATGCAAACTACATTGCAATGAGATACCACTTCATACCCAACCAGAAAGGCTAAAATTGAAAACCTGTCAACATCAATGCTGACAATAATGGATCAGTCATAACTCTCCTACATTGCTTGAGAGATTGCAAAATGGCACAAGCAACTTTGTAAAACTAATGCTGTTGTACCAAGCTCAACATCCACTTCTCACATGACCCAATAATCCCACTCTTGGGTATTTATCAACAGGAAATGAAAACAAATGGCCACACCAAGTCTTCACAAAAATGTTCACAGCAGTTTTATCCACAAAACCTTCAAACTGGACACAACTCAAACGCCCATCCACACCCTGAGAAAGAGAGACTACTAATAAAGACTCAGCACAAGAAAGGAAGACTACTGGTAACATGCAACCATACGAATGAGTTTCAAAGATGTTATGTTGAGTAAAAGGTGTAATAAACGAGAATATACACAGTGTGATTCCACTTTTATGTCCCTCAAGAACAAGCAAAGCAACTGTGGTGACAAAAAGCAGAAAATGGCTGCTTCTGAGGGCCTGACTGAGGGAACTTCGGTGGGGCTGAGGCCAGCACTCTGCATCTTGCTTCAGGCTGTGCTTGTGGGATGAGGATCATTGAGGCACACCCTGAAAATATATACACTTTATTTTATGTAAATTATACTGTCATATGTTATAAATATTGATTTTCTATCTTTCATTATGTAATCTATTTATCTACATTTATGTATGTAAGTAAAGTAGTTCTGACCAAAACCCAGCATATTTTGTGAGATGTCTGAATTCTGCTGCCTGGTACCACCATAAACGATGGTAGACAGCAGACTCACATGTAGATCCCACTCTGCTTATTGGCTGTTTCTTTCAGCAAGTTAAAACAACCTTTCAAGATAATATTGGAGGGTGGAGCAAGATGGCGGACGAGTAACAGCTTCCTTGTGGCTGGGCACGGTGAGACTGGGGAGAGAGGACTTCAGGCATCTCTGCCAGGCAGGATCTGCCCAGAAACATCCCTGTGGGGACACAGGGAGACGGCATGAGGCTTCTGGACACCCTGAGGAAGGCTAAAGCAGCGGAGATTGGGCAAGTGGTTGTGTCTGTTCGTTCAGTCTGATCCTGTTGGTGGCTGTGGGTGGGGCAGCAGTGGGACTGCAGGCTGGAAGGGCCTTGCCTGTGAGCTGTTTGGGTTTCTTTTGGACTTAGGACTCGGTTGAACTGCCTTGGGAGAACTTGGGCAGGAGTGCGGGGGTTTTTGAGTGTTGTCTGGGGCCCCAGACTGGGCCACCAAGCTAGACGGAGCTGCCAGTGTTCGGTGGTGGGCTATGTGGGGCCATTGTGGGGGAACTGCCCTGGTAAGCTCCACCTTCAGGGTTGCAGAACAGGCATTGGGCAGGAGCAAGTAATCTAGTGACTGAGCAGCCTAAAGGTGGGGACTGAGATGCCTTGCAGCCTTAGCCCTCAGGGGCATAGGGTGAGACTGGTTTTGGCACACTGGGTAAGTGGATAGCCACTCAAGGAGTGATACCAGCCACAGCGCTTTCCTGGGAAAGCTTTGGCTTAGTCCAAGTTAGCAATTTAAAGTGTCTTCTAAGCAGGCTGAGTAGGATTTAAGCTCTCCACCCTGCAGGGTTTGAGAAATCATTAGAAACACAGGGTCACTCCCTACAAAGATCCAGTAACAACAGAGTGATTCTGCCAGGGTCT